>CM040432.1:114584814-114806409 GCA_022702705.1 Papilionanthe hookeriana x Papilionanthe teres
ACGAAATGCAAACACAATTTGAAACCTCCATGTCAAGAAGATTAAATTCTCTTCTACTTTTAGTTGGATTCATCCAACGTTGCTATCTTGGTGGTGGAAACAAAACATAAAAGAACTATAACAATACTAACATGTGGTTCAAACTTGTAGAAAGTTATAAATATTTGTATGGGTGAGATATTTAAGAAAAGGAGTTTGATGGAGAGTTCAAATAAAAAATTAAAGAATAAGCAGGAAAAGAAAGTACTAACGTACACAATCGAAAGTACTTTTTTTGGAAAATTTTAAGGGTGGAGCCCAACTATTCCATTGCAAAAGAATTAAATACAAAAAATTAATTGTGATACAAAAGGAGGCCGGAAATAAATTGGCCAAAATTATAAGCAAAATTTAAGAAGAAATATAGAGCAAATAAAGTTTCAATAATTTGATGTGCAATAACAGAGAGGAAGCCAAAAGATTATAAACCAAATAAATGGTTCAATCCAGAATGAGGTCAACAAGTGTCCCCTCACAAGACTAGGAGACCATGCTATGAAAGATAGAATTATCATGAAGACAATAAAAGCCATAAACTACAAACCACTAGTGAAAAGAGTTATAAAATGGCAAAGTAAGGATAATGAATTAATATAATATTGAGTAAGAACCTAATAAACCTTTAGGATGTAAAGGAGTGTCTCCAATCCACAGTGTTGCACTAGCAATATATGTTGGCATCATAAACATGAAACAAACTAGGAAGTTTGCGTAGAAAATCTACCTTCCCATGCAACAACTGGTAATTACAAAGATAAGGTAATTGAGAGTTAAAAGAAATCCTTCAAATGTCATCCTAAATATGACTTTTGTTCTACTTTCTAAATCTTGCTTGAATGGCAAAATTGACCATATTAATAACATGGATCAGTTATTAATAACATTCCCATACCTTTTTGAGTTTCTTTCCATTTAGATATGGTAAAAAAATATAATGAGTGGATAGAAAGTAAATGTTTTTCTTTTTTTTTTTTTAATTTATCCAAAATAGACATATGATCTAGGACTTGTAGAGAAGAAATCATGAGCATAAAAGTGGTTATCCAAGTCAGCCAACCATTAAGAAGGAAACTAGAAAAAGAGAATTAGAATAGTGTATTTTAAGGTTTCATCATCTAAATAGCATAATGGATATTCCATCGTGCATGAAATGTTTCTCAAGTAAAGAGCATAATCAGTTTTAGGGCACCTTGCACAACCAATCACGAATAGATGGAGTAGTGAAGAGCATAGTTCTTATGCCTTATGTTATTGACCCAATGACTAGATGAGGATAGAATCACAAAGTATATCACATATAAGAGTACTATTAGGTGTTTTCACACCATTTCATTGGATTTTGTCATCGTCAATATGAATATGAAAGTCCATGGAGTTAATCTTATAGGAGAGCAGATCCACTGACCTATAGAACTGTAACCAACACGGATCAATTAGAGAGAAAATATTGTCAACTTAGTGAAAAAGAAGAGAGTTAAAAACATTCGGCACTATAAGATACCAAAGGGGGTGCCCAATAAAGAGATATGAGAGCCATCACCAATAGAGAAAGAGAGAAAGGGCCTAAGGTGATAGACAATAAATTTTCAAATTTTCGGAAAAGGAGCTCTTTTTTTCTTATTGTACCAACAAGAAATATAGTGATCACAAAACCATTCAGTTTAGAGAGATTTTTTAATGCAAATAGCAAGTGCCAACCTATCTATGAGGGTAAAGAAGAGAATTTATAGAGTGAGAAAGCCAATACATTCAAACTTCTTAAGCCTACAAATCTGACAGTGGCAATGTTGTGGCTACTGGTGATAGCTGGAGCACGTGGGTGTATCAGGGTTGTGGATCATGAGGAGTGCACAAGCTTGTAGACCGTCAAAATGGGTCACAACGCATATCTGTGAGCTGGTAACAACACTAGTCAGTGTGTGAGTCGGTCAGGCAGGATGGACCACACGAATGCGTCAAGCCTGTGTCCAGCCCGCAGGATCGCTCAACGCCCCTGTGTAGCACTGGATCATACTAGTGCGGGGTTTCTGGTTGATTATGCTATCTTAGTGTCTGATTGCATGCAATCGGACGAGCCATCTATGTTATCGCCTATTATTCTTTTTCAGACTATTTTTGGGAGTTTTTTGGCTATTTTTTTGCTATAAAAATGCCAGAAAAGGAGATAATAAATATCACATCCTCCTTGAAGTATATGGATTCCCTTGGCTTATGTTTGTTTCCCTTCTGTGCTGGAGTAGTGGAATCCCCGGAGTTCACTTAGCCAGTTATTGTTCCCCATTTGTGCTAGAGTTGCACAATCCCTGGAGTTCCATTGGCAAGTTGTTTTGCTTCTTTCGACTCTAGGATAGTGCAAAGCTTGAAGTCTTTTCTATGTTGGTGTTATGGAATCCCAAGAGTTACTTTGGCTAGTTATTGTGCCTCCTTTTACATTGGAGTATATCATTTTGAAGAAAATTTTTTGTTCTTCAAGATTCTAATTTTTGGGGAATCACATCCCTTTAAAAATCAACAAAAATATCTAAATTTTGATGAGAGGATGCTGACACTCATCGAAGATAAGCTGATCCTTTCCTCAAAGGCAAGGAAGACTAAGTTTGCATAAATCAACCATCTCCTTGGCAAGTACAAGTGGCATATAATTTTAGTGGAATACAAATATTGGCATGTTGGAATCAATAAGTAGGGTGTAGAAGTGGATTATCATCTATGGAAATTTTTCTCTCTATACAAAGTCGAGATTTGATAGGGGCATGAGCTAACCTTAAATCAGAATCCAGAAAATGTATAGGCTATTCAAGCAAAGATGTTGGCTTTTGAAGAGGAGAATAAAAAATTGTGGGTCCAGTGTGTAAGAAAATAGTACAATCAAAGCTTCTGAAAAGGAGCCCAACTAATGTATTATTGGATTGGAGCTGACACTGAAGTTATGTCTCCTAGCCAGGTATATCAAGTTCCTCTTCTTATTTAGAAAGGTTTGAAGTTGAAAATGACTTACAGAAATGTATTCCTGCAAAAAAAGAGATTTTTAAAATAGAGTAGTATTTTTATTTATATGTTTTATTGGTAGATTTTTCTTTGCACTTGGTGACATTGTATCTTTGTTTGTAGCTTTTCCTTATCTGTATAACTCAATTTTACTTTTTTTTTAACTTTTTATATATTATGATAGTGTATTTTTTTGTACACCTTTAGATCTTTTTGATAGAGCCAAAAAATTCAAGTCACAGTTAAGGGTTGTTGCCTCTCCTTCTAGGTTGTTGTCACCGAACTTCTTGGATATTGTCTCCCAACTTCTAGGATCCTTCCACCCTATTTTTAGGATGTTTTCATTTACTTTCTAGGATGGTTTCATCGAATTTCTGTGTTGGCGTTACCCCACAAATTGTATGGGTTTTGCCCTACCTCTTGATAGGAGCTACCCCATCTTTTGGACAAGTGTTCCCCTATCTTGCCTGCTTGTACTGCCCAACATTTGGCAAGTGTTGCCTTTATATATTTAAGCATTTGATGCTTTTAGCTATTTCTTACCTTCACACGTTGAGGCATAGCCTTATGAAATTGTTTACTGCACATATTCTTTCTTAGGCTTGTAGCATTCTGAGATTCTTTTAGTTGATACCCCATCAACTACTTATTCTCATGGAGTTTCTAGTGAGTACCTTATCCACTATAGCTTTCCATCAAAGCTACCTCATGGGCATGCTTTCAAGGGGTATGAGTAGAGACCTTGTCAGCCACTAAGAATTTTGGCATTCCTTGTACCATTTAGTCGGAGCATCAACTCGACAAGTGAAACCCTTATTGAAGAGACTAAATGGGAATATGTTAAGGACATAAGACCTATCCTAAGTTGTATAGCCAGAGATGCTCCACAATGTTACGTTATTATGGACGAAGTCGAATAAAATCTACCAATGATGTAGGACACATCCTAGGTCGTATAGTCAGAGATACTCGATGACGTTAACATATTATGAACAAAGTTGAATGAAATCTACCAAAGATGTAAGGCACATACTAGGTTGTATAGTTGAAGATGCTTGAGTACATTAACCTGGTATGGACAAATTTAAATGAAAAGTACTGAGGTTGTAAGACCCATCTTAAGTTGTATAGCTTAGTATGCTCGACGACGTTAATCTGTTATGAACAAAGTAGAATGAAATCCACCAAGGATGTAATACT
This sequence comes from Papilionanthe hookeriana x Papilionanthe teres, assembly GCA_022702705.1. Taxonomy (NCBI): domain Eukaryota; kingdom Viridiplantae; phylum Streptophyta; class Magnoliopsida; order Asparagales; family Orchidaceae; genus Papilionanthe; species Papilionanthe hookeriana x Papilionanthe teres. The sequence goes on from CM040432.1 coordinate 114,589,042, forward strand.
TATCCTAGATTGTACAGTTGCAGATGCTCTACGGTGTTAACTTACTATAGATAAATTCAAATGAAATTCACCAAGCATGTAAAACTCATCCTAGGTTGTATAGCTAAAGATGATCGATGGTGTTAACATGTTATTGACAAAGTTGAATGAAATCCAATAAGGATATTTAACATATCCTAGGTCGTTAGTCGAACCTTCTGCTTAACAACCATCATCTATTATGGAAGGGGTCGAATCTGATTCTGTTAGGACCTATTAAGTCTAGAATCAGGTGGCAGAAATATTTTGTATTTCTTGAGTGTGAGGTGTAGTAAATGATGGACCGTAATTGTTTCTTAGAAATATGATTATAACCAAACAAAAGAGAGATATTTGATAACGTTTAATCATTTTACTTTCCAATTAAGCACCCAAAACCTCCAAAATAAGGTTTAATAGCTTGATCTGCACTTGATACGACTCGAGTTTGATCAATTTTGGTCTCATTTAGTTCGTCTCGTCAAACCGATTAATTTGACATTAAGTTTGCTGAAATCAGAGTCTGAACTATTTTTAATTTGATTTGGAATATTTTTGGCCTAAAAATCCCTCAAGATACTTTCCAAATGGTGAAATTTGATGATGGCTTATCATAAATCAAGTAAATGTATTTTCTAGCAAGATAATAGTCAAAATGATTGTCTTATCAAGATGGTTCTAATGACATCAAAAACATTCAAATGAGTTGTTATTTTATCTTTCCTAATGCTTACAAAGAGTTTCAATAAATTGCAAAAATTAAAAATGTTTGAAGTGCACTTCGTTGGTCTCTTTCTTCTCCTCTCTCTTAGGGGTGTCAATTTCTGTAAGCAGGTCCAGTTTGGGTTTGACCTGAAATTGACCTAACCAAAATAGATATGAACTGAACCTGATATGAATATTATATGGGTTAAAAATCCCAACCTGAACTTGACCCCCCTTCAACCTCCCAATCCTAACCAGACCCCTCTAACCTGTTTACCATAAGGAATACCATTCTTTGGGTTAAAGTTGGGTCAATTCATAGTCAATTTTGAGTCAGTTTCAAATCATTTTAAGGTTGGCGGCTCAATTTTTTGTCATTTTTGGGTTGGTAGGTCAACCCGAACCCGACCCAAAAAATTAAATGGGTTAGTTTTTTTAACTCGAACCTGGCCTAAAAAATTAAACTAGTCAACCGAAAGATTTTTTGAGTCAGAGTGTTAGCATGCTTGTCGAATTTTTGACACCCCTAATCTCACCTACCGCTTACAACGAGCTAATGCCTCCATTTGATTTATTCACATTAATTTCTAAATTAGCTAAATGATTTTATATCACTTGCAAAACTCATAAAGTCAAACCTGTAAAATTATTGGACCCGTCTTATTTTTCATTTTTATCAAATTCTCAATTCGTGGCATGCGTAAATGCATCGCTTGATAATTCAAAAAATCACGGGTGTTTGATTTATAAATATCAATATTTTCAGTGATATGTATGTAATTATCCCAAATTTATTTTACAAACCATACTAAAAAAATGTCAAACTTTAAATGTCATTTTGAATGAATCAAAATATAATTCATCATAACTGCTATGTGAAATACAAAATAATCATTTTTTTTTTAATTATAACTTTTATACGTAGAATGAACAATATCAAAAGTTCATCTTTGATTTCATTTGTTTTTCTGTATACTTTTATTAATTAATACTTTATTTATAACCAAAATTTAAAAAAAAATTCAAATTAACTTTCAATAATGGAGCAAATCAACTAAAGAAAACTCTTTCAATTGATTCTTTAATTTTATCCAGACAATGCACATATTTAGGACTGCCCTATTAAGTTTATTTAATTCTTTTTTCTCCATTTCGTTTTATATGGTGTAATAAGTTTATTTAATTCTAAAAAATTAATATCATTATTTATATAATATGCCCAAGTTTTTTTAGATCTACCTCTGTCTTTTTTAATATAAGTCGAATCTTAAACAACTACTCTCCTAATCGGATCATCTGTTGATAGATGTTTAATGTGACCAAACCATCTAGGACGACTCTCTCTAATTTTCTCCGCCACTAGAGCTACACCAACCCATGGATATATTCATTTCGCATTTTGTCTTTAAGTGTAAAACGACTTATCCGCCTAGGCATTCTCATCTCTGCAAAAACTTAACTTGGGTTTATGCATCTCTTTTCAAGGTCAACATTAACGCTATAGAGCATTGCAAGTCTCACCACCATATTATAAATTTTTTCTTCAACCGGCCAACTTGAATTCTACTAGTAACATCTTAATCTATATCACGGCCACTTTGAACAATAGACCTCAGATATCTAAAGCATTCACACCTTTTAATAATTTGATCAGTATAGTTACAACTCTGTAATTAGAGCTACTACTACTAAAATTACATTCAGTGTATTCAGTTTCAGTTCTACTCAAATGAAGACTTGTCGACTCCAATGTTGACCTCCATAATCCAAGTTTTTCTTGTATCCACAATAAGGATATCATAGCGAAAAACATACACCAAATTACATTCTCCTGTAAATGTCCATTAAGCACATCCATAGAATAACTAAAGCAAAAAGAAATTTCCAGCTAAATATTTAAATATTTAAACTACGAAATTAGAGCAAAGAAATCCAAATAAATAAACGAGGAAAAAAAGAAGACTTTAGCTATTCTAAAAATTTCCAGCTTTCAGTAACCGGATATGTATCCTTCTGCTCTCGACCGGCAGTCCTCTTTTTCTGGACCCGGCCGCCGGATCGGATGAACGGGAAGCTGACCGCCAGCTTAACCGTCACCGTTATGGTTGCATTACCGTCACCATCGCCGACCACCCCACGTGTCCTCAAACACCCACATACAAGCAAGTCACGCAACCGCGCTTCCAATCGCCATTCCATCATCCCATACTAACCCTGAACAAATTCACTAATACCATCCATATCCTCAAGCCCACCTCTGGTCTCCATAAAGCCTTCCACCCCCCTCCTTCTTCTTCCTTGCCGTTCCGACTGCTGGAGCAGGATTAGCCAGCTCTAGCCATGTATAATCCCCCTACACAGCTTCCGCCGGGTTTCCGGTTTCACCCCACCGACGAGGAGCTCATCGTTCACTACCTGAGAAACCGGACGGCGCCGGTCTCCATCATCGCAGAGATCGACATCTACAAGTTCGATCCATGGGATCTTCCCGGTAATTTTATTTCATTCCTTCAAAGTAAATCATGGTTCAATCGATATATGATCGCAAGGTGTTTGATGAAATATCTGATTACAGAGAAGGCTGTGTTCGGCGATCGAGAGTGGTATTTCTTCAGCCCTAGGGAACGGAAATACCCTAATGGTGTTCGGCCGAATAGGGCGGCGGTGTCTGGGTACTGGAAGGCGACGGGGACGGACAAATTCATAAGGTCTGGTGGGGATAACGTCGGGGTGAAGAAGGCCCTGGTTTTCTATAAGGGGAAGCCGCCTAAGGGGCTTAAGACTAATTGGATTATGCATGAGTATAGAGTGGCTGAATCGCAAAACAGTAACAGCTACAGGCCTTTAAGCACGAGGCTTACAGAACATTCCATGAGGGTAAGAACCCTAGTCACTTCTTTTAGGCGTTTACTTGCACACCAGACACCTTTTATGATTTTGCATATGAAAAGCTGAACTTATTTATTAATTTATCACAATTGAATCTTTCATGTAGCATAAACATATCCTCATAATTAATTTTTAAATATTAAAATACAACTTTTCAAGCAAAAAATCATAATTTATGCATTAAAGAATATAAATAAGTAATCATCTTTTGTTATTGTGAACATGCATGGAAGAATGTTATTGAGTGTTTACTTAGGATTGGTGTTATCATCTAATTTCTTCAAAATAAAAGTGCACTATGTTGTCTTTGATGAAATATTACTTGTCGTCTAGAGCCAGGCACGCCCGACATATGTAATATGCACTCGTTGTTTTAATACATCGCCACCATTAACTAGACTGGAAATAGTGCAAGTCTTATTGGTAGAGAATAATTTTTTTTTTAATTAGAGACCCAAATTCAAATGATATTCTAATCATTACTTTTAATTAAATTCTTAGAAGTTTACAACGAAATTAAATATTGTGTAATTCATGCTTCGAACTAAGTTTTAATCTTTTTATATCATGGAATTATAAGGGTTGAAGTCAACAATCTTAAATGTTTTTGTACAACTATAGTTTAATCCCATTTTTTTATTCATTTATACAATAAAGTCATGTAGTTAGGTTTAAGAAAAATCATGTAAGAACTTATTTGGTTGCTTGCTATATATGAGAGAGATATTAAGTCAAATTCAAATGGGTTGGTTTAACTTAAATTGAAGATTTTAAATTTGACATAATTCTACTCAAACCAACTGTAATCCGTTTCAAGTTGCTTTCAATCCGATCGAGTATATAACAATAATTTCATAAATATAATTGAAATGCATTATCTATAAAAAATATTCAAATTTTATTTATAAAATTCTATTATCAAGCATGATCATATACATGTATAATATCAGAATATGTTTATCTGATATTTCTGATGTTCTTCTTCTTCCATAACATCAGCTGGATGATTGGGTTCTCTGCCGCATATACAAGAAGAGCAAGCACCTTTCACCTCCATTGATTGATCGAGAACATGAAGACTCTTCAACAGATGATGCCAGCTTTCCCATACAAAACCTTCCTCTGCAACACGCGCTGCTACAGCTTCCAAAAACTTCATCCGCACCAGAAGCTTTGGAAGATTTCCCGCAGCTCTTTAATGGCTTCTATAACCTACATGATCTACAGAGATTTGATAAGAATCCACTTATTGGCCACCCAATCTCAAGTCTGCAACAAACAAATCATGATAGCAATGATTCCAACGGCTACTTCCTCCCACAGCACTCGCAAAATGAACCCTCTGATTCTCTTAACCTAAAGCACCAGAAACATGATGAGATGAGCAGTAAAGAAGAGATTAATGGAAGCTTACAGAACTTGTATGTACAGTTTGATAGCTCTCATTACAGCTTTAATAACCAGGCCTTCTTGCGCCTGCCGCCTCCCATAAACTCTCACTTAGGGTTGCAGTGATTTCGAACAGAGGATATACAGTGTTATTAAGCAAACTAAGAACAAGAAATTAAAGAGCTGGACATCTGTGGAAGAGCTAATTAATACGTATCGAATGGATTTTTTTTTGGTTTAGATAGATCTGTCATATATAGCTGCATGACTCAAACTAATAAATTGATTAGATAATTTGAATTTATTTATTATCTTGCATGGATCTGAGTGAAAGCAATCCAACGTAGCATAAACAGTACTTTCCTGACCAACGAGAAAAAATATAACGTGTGGTACGAGTAGATGAAATTAAAGAAGAACTATGAGTGTTGTATCTATATACGGATGACAGTTCAGATATGACAAGAATAAAATTTTAATATTACATATTTTTTTAGCGTATTTGAGCTGTCCTTTATATATCCGCGCAGCATACGTAATATTTCTTTGCGTGTAAAAGTATATTTGAGGTGCATGTACTCGATTATATTTGAGATGTACACTCTTAGGCATTGTTTAGCGTAATGCTACAGTAAGTGTTGCCTCAAAAATCTGTCATGGAAGTTCGAATGTCTATTTTGTTCATTGCGTGAAATAATGCGAAGCGATTGTTTATGGAAAAATGATCATCATGCCCATATTTTGTAACTGTTTAAAAGAAAACTATAACAGCCACATTTCAGATACACTACTCACTTAACAATGGGCCCCATAGTGCTAAAAATTTTTGTTAAAATAATTACACATGTAACACATTCTTATGTATTTGCATACCTAACACATCGAGGATTTATAATAAACCCAGTTTCTTATCAATTTCATTTGAAATTCTGAATTTACTATATCCTCTATTACCACCTACCAAACAACCCCAATACAAATTCTGCAATAATTTTGATCTGCGCAAAAATTATCTGTATTTGGTTTCCTTCTCCTTTTTATATTCATCTTCAATTCCAAATTTATTACAAATTCCAAAAAGATTGCAAGAAAATCATACAATATTTCTAGATCAAAGCATTGCACAGCATGAATATTAGCTCTAAGGAAGATCAAAATTGCAAATGCGAAGCTTGTAGCTTGGAAGCTGCGAATTCAAGCTCCACGAAGAACGAATACCTGTCTCCTTCGTGCTCGACGAAGAAGATGGGTCGACGAAGAAGGTAGTTGACGAAGAAGATGGTTGACGAAGGAGAAGGCTGCGGGGGTCGTGCTTCCTGTACTCGTCCCTACTCGACGTAGACAAAACTGATGGCTCAAATTCGAAGAAGATGGCGAAACGGCGCGGGAAGCGGAACCAAGGGTTGAGGTCTTCTTTCACCAAACCCTGAGGCCAGTTTCGCTAATTAAGGAGCCGAAAGTTGTTTTTGCCACAGGCCGTGGGGTGGATGCTGCAGCCGGCTTTTCACCCGCTTTGGCTTTCTTCTGCCGTGAAACTGTATGCCAAACCAAAAAACTTCGTTCGAATGCGTGGCACTATACCTCGCCGCACCTAAAAAAACCAGCCAAACGGGGCTTTAATCTGCACATACTTAATATTCTCTTTGAATAGAGGGGTGTGAATGGAATCCTCATGAAAGGGAAATTTAACGGCTTTAGTGCTTACTGTAATCCAATGAGGATGGATGAGCTTTTTAGGCTTTAAAGCTTTGTAAGAAGGATGGAAGAATACTCCAAACTTGGATGTTGACTCCTTGATTTGTGTGGAATATTCTCCTATGTAAAGTCTCAATAATGCATGCAACTGTCATTTTCATTTATTTCTATTAGCATATAATCAACGGCTACTAGGAAAGTCTTTTTATCTATTAATTAATTAATTAATTATATATGTATATATAATAAATAAATGATTTGTTTGCCCCTAACTAAATATTTTCAAATAATTTGCTTAATTAAGTATTTTAAATTTATTCTAGATGTCTTTTTATTAATGCTCAAAAAATATGTTTTAATTTGAACGCCTTTGAATTATAAGATTAATGAATCATTTATTATATATATTATTTATATTTTTTGTTATGGTATTAAATTTTTTTAACTAGTTGGTCGATCATATCATTTTAATACTTAATTCATAAAATTTAACAATTTTTTCTTTATGAATAACTTACAATTGAATAAATTTTATTCATCAGTTAGATATATATATTTTTAACATATAGAGTGAAATATCTCAATGATCAAAATGATTCATGTTATGACACTACATAAGACGCAATGGAGAAAGCGGTATATGTAGCCGGCCCCATTTAGGGTCTGTTTGAGGCAGTTGTAGCTTATTGAATAATCTGCTGATAAGCTAGGTGCGGTGGCTATTACAAAATTTTTTTTTTTTTTGAAAAGACAGAGCGCAGGCAGAAAGTTGTCACCGCACCTAGATAAGTGCAGTATGAAAAAGCTGTTTTCTGCGTTTTGGCATCTTCTGCATTTTGAAAACGCATAAGCTGCCCAAACACAGTTTACTCAAACAGGTCAGATGCGTTTTCAAAACGCCACCACATCAAATAAGTTGTCCCAAATGGACCCTTAGTGGGATAAAGGCTCTGTTGTTGTTGTGGAGAAAAATATCTCAAATATTTTATTAGTTGAGAGTAGGCTAAAGGCAGATTATAGATTAAGAAGGAAGTGACCAATTATAGCAAAAGATGATCAGTAGTGGATGGATAAGCACAAGATGCTATTTATAGACAGAATTTCACTAAAGAAATTAGTCAGTGCATGCCCACTTTAAAAGAAGATCACAAAATGCAGTTGAATTTATCTCATCTACCACAATAAGGACCGGGTACAATACTCCTTAGAATTCTTTAGTATAAATTCCATATTATATAATTAAAAATATAAGATAAAATATGTAAGTCATTTAGAACTCTTTAATAATCATTTTATTAACTAATTTAGCAACTTTGAATATGTTTATATATGCAAATTTGATAAATACGTAAACTCGAACAATTTAGTATTTGATTTATATATGATAATTAAAATTATAATTTAAAACGAGTGACTAATCTTATTCAGAATTTGATGAAAAGCTTAATTGACGGTATGCACATTTAAGACTCAATTTTAAATTTATTTAATCTATATTTAAATGGGAGTTTTTTGTTTTAATATGGCATTTACGTAAATAACACATGATTCATATGTATTTACGTATGTAACACCTCAACTTCACTTTATTTACATTCATACCACTCAAATCTTTCATGTTACAAAAGAAAAAAAAAATACCAACATTTTAACTTTGAAATGGTGCAATACACCTTTTCATGCATAGGGAAGATATATATGCTATTAGGGCTGTAAAAAAAAGCTTGTTCTTCGCGAATAGTTTGTGTTCGGTTCGTTAAGGAGTTTGTGTTCGATTCGTTTGATAAGTAAACGAGACGAACACGAACAAATTTTTTTCGTTCGGTTAGTTAAACAAACCAAACACGAACAGTGATGCGTTCGTTCGTGTTCGAATCGTTATTGTTCGAAATTTAAATAATTTAAAATAATTATATATAATAAATTTATGATATTTTTAAAAATTAAATTTTATAAATTATAATATATAATAAATTAATAATAATAATATATTAATATATTATATTAGTAATATACTAATATAGATATTATATATTTATATAATATAGGTTATATAATTAATATAATATATTATTTATATATATTAATATTAGGGCTGTCAAACTGTCTCGTCATTCGCGAACAGCTCGTGTTCGACTCCTTCGCTAAGAAACGAAAGCGAACAATAACTTTACGAACAATTTCAAACACGAGCTTATTTCAAACAAACTAAATTTCAAACGAACCAAACATGAACACAAGCTTTGTTCGTTCGTGTTCGGTTCGTTTACACCCCTATATGTTATTGTTATTCATTATGTCCTTGATAAGACAGGTTTAGGCTTTTTTTTCCAGGTAAAAGTGAGCACGAAAGTTAATATGCACGAGTAAAACTCGTGAACTCGCAATGAAGAATAATACTCACAACTATTATGTCACGGTTGGTGCACAAAACCGATTTGGTCAGTAAATAAGTCGATCTCAAATTAAATTCAATAAAATTATAATTCTAAATAAATAATATTAGTACTACTATCATTTGAATCGAGTTCAAGTTCAAGTACGTAAAAGATTTTGCATCTCTAACTTATGTTAAGAAAGACATAGATAGACCTAAGAAAATTTGGGCTTATTGTATAAAAAATGATCTTAATTTATTAGAATTAAATGAAAATATGACACTAAATAGGTCTGGATGGAGAAAAGGATTAGCCGACCCCTCTTAGTGGGATTAAGGCTTTGTTGTCGTGTATTTGTACTTCAAATTAATTTCTCACTTAAAATAAAATATTAATTTAATAAGAGAAATTTATTTATTTTATTTTAATTCCACGATGGTATAAATACAATATTTTTTATTGGCAATAAAAAAATAGCTCAAAACATTTAATCATGATGTACCACAAAGATATAAATTTAATTTATTATTGTTATTATTATTATTATTATTATGAAAGCTACGCCCAATTTTATCATTAATAAATGATGGTTAATGTATAGCCTAAAAACAAGCCGAAGAACGCCATTAGCTATGAGGACCAAGAGATTCACAACTGGCCGGCCACCACCCTTTCAATCGGCTTGGTTGGTCAACTCATTCGGCCAGCACCCCAGCCGAGCGACTAGCTTGGCTAGCCAACCTAATCGACCTCGTGGGTTGGCCACTCCAAAGTTCACCCAGCCAGTCAACCTAGCCAGCCACTTCTAGGTTCACCCGACTGGCCACCATTGGTTGGCCATCTAGTGAAAGAAGAGGATCAATCACCCCTAGACAATCAATCATCCAAGTCGACAAGTCCAATTGCAAGAAGCTCTAGAAGTACCAGTTCGAGCAGGAAAAAGATAAGAGCATCCCTCGTGACTCCCCTTATAACAGGAGCATATATATAATCACTCTCTCCCTTCTTTATTTCTATATAAATAAAGAACCCCTTAGCATATAGAAGGGGTCCCCGACGCTTTTTTTCTCCCCTTTCTGTAGAAAGCTTACTCCCATTTTCCCTCATATTGTAACCTCTTTTGTGTTGTATAAAATGGGTCATTCAGCACCATGATAATGGGGCAACCCTCTCGCTCTTCCCCTTATCCCGGAATAAGGCTCTATTCCTTGGGCACTATTCAACAGTTACAAAAGTAAAGTCCCATTTACAAAACCCATACGGCCATAAAGACCTTAGATAAAATAATAAGTAGAGAAAGCTGTAAAAAATTTGACAAAAGCTTATGACATGAAAAACCAAAAGGGGAGCTCTGATAAGGCCAGTCAATCTAACAATTATTCATCCATCCAGGCTAAAGTGAGTGGGAATTATACAGTTCAAGTAAGTGTAAATCTGAATTAAAAATTCTGGTGTAGATCTGATTAAATTGAATAAGTTGTTCAGATAGCATCAAGAGTTGAACCAATATTTCCGTCCAGAGCAGTTATTAAACAACAAACACAGCATCTGATTCAGTCTATATAGGGTTGTTGGATCATCATAGCTCTCCCAACATACTCCAAAACTATAATATTCAGAGCAATCATCCAAAGAGGCAAACAAAGCATACAATTGATACTCTGAATGAATGATAAATCCCAATTAACCATCGAAGCACAGCTAGACAAGAGAGTAAACAAGACGTTGGATGAATAATAACAAACCACATCCACAAATGCCACGTCTCCAGCATGAATAGATAAAGCTGAGTTGAAGAATTCATAATAGATAAGCCAAATCCACAAGAGCAGAGAGTAGTCTGCCATAGAATAAGTTAGAGGCCCAGATTCCAGCAATCAATAAACCATAGTGGCCAACCAAGCCAAAATAATTTCCTCTAGCTTAAATACCTTGTCCTTCACCTTGGAAAGAGAGATGAAGGTCCAGTAAATAAAGGAACATTCATTGCAACTAGAAAAAAAGAACTACATTTTTTGAAACCGCAGAGCATGAACCATGCTCATAAATTGATAAAAATGGAGTTGTCTGGAGAAAAGGACTATGTGGCATTTTAAAGGTTATAAGGATTATAAAGATTAGCACATTTTTTAGGAATCTAATTTTCGAATTATCATCGTCTACGTTTGACTTTAATAGTATACTTAATATTATTAATTGATACACCATCAACAAATTTTTATCATCCGATACGAATCTCGAGTCATGACACATATATCAGAATAAATTTAAGTTAGAGTGAAACAAAAAGTCAAATTGATAGGATCAATGACACGAACATAATGATACCACAATTGGTCCAAACGGAGTTAAAATAAACCCCTATCAAGCCATGTATGTAATTAGTGTGTCCGAAATAGAAATTTCAAGCTCTGCTTCCAATTCTTGTATTAAGTGCAAAGAGATGAAACGCAGGTACGAACAAGAAGACAGAGGAAGTCAAAAAGTAATATTAATTCATTAAGTTACAGGACTCCTATATATATATAGATATTACATGAATATTACAATTCTACCACCAAGCTAATGGCCGAATAGAATGGAGCTTAGTTAGGCACGGCATTATTCAGTTTCTTCTTCAAGAAATTCATACTTTCACATTCTTTCATATACAACGTATTTAAATAAGATGTTTAGAAGAGTCAAATAATTTGCGTGAAGCTGATAATGATTTTTCCCATCTTACTTAAAATTTGTTTCACCACATGAAATAAGTGTAAATAAGTTATATCACTAACCGATTTAAGAATAGGTGTGATATATTATTTGTTGAAAACATATACTAAATGATTCTATAAATTGAGGTTAGAAGGAAATGACTTATGATACATTTTGAGCCACCTCTTGATCACTGTTTCCTTTAACTCCTTCTCAGCCAGTCGAGTTAGATCTGAGGTTATCTCGATTGTATTTTTTGGAATTTTTTGAGGTCAGTAATTCAATGTATTAAATATTGGCGATCACTATTTAAGCGTCATTAAGAACGTTTTATCATCCAACATGAATCTCGATGCATTTTCTGAACGATGAACGTTCTAAATTCAAATTGAAGATCAACCAGGACCCTAATTTCAACTCGTTTATAGTCGGATAAGATAAACTCAACAATAATAAAGTTGGGTAAATATGGTTTCAATTAAGCTGCTGAAATATATTTAGAACCTATGAATCGTCAATTAAATAAATTTTAAATTTGAGATATTTATATAAAAATTAAGCTTCTCAACAAGAGACATCTAATGAGCGTTAGGCTATTCAATTTTGGTGTCATTAAGCAGCTCAAATCATTAAGAAACTCTGATGATCAAGAGGGATCATTATGAGCAATTCAATAATGTGGTTGGGGAAGTTATTCACCAAATTATCAAAACGTCACTGTCCTAGTTGCAATGAATAACACTTGTATTCAAGATCCGTTGATGCTTTTCAACTTTCATAGTCGTTAACCACCATCACCATCTATGGGAGCCGATTGCAAATCACGAGAGACCACTGCCTATGACCGTAATAGCAAGAATACAACAATTGTTCCTAACAACTAATTTTTCTTTATGTTGTATACCCACAAAATGTGATCTCTCGTGTAAAATAGTAACCCCTTTCTCCCAATTTTAAGAAAAAGGGTGTATCCTTGTTCCTACACACTTACAATGAACTATTTTGATTGGGCTAGACCTGATGATTTTTTTTTCCCTCCATATTATTCCACGTAAAAAATCATTCTATTTCTCTTTTTTCTGTGTGCGTGGTACATCTTCGTGCAATGCTAAGACGTTAAATATCACTCTACCACCATATAATATCTGGCACATAACAATTATAATATGATATTTTTAATAAAACTTATCAATACAGTATCAATAGACAAAGCTTTAGAAAATAATTGTCTCAACTTTCTCGAGCGAGCACATTGACACACATTAAACATATGATTTATTAAAATCACCCATCATATTATCGGGTTAAATGAGATTCAAATGAAATTTCACACTCTAACATAAGTTTTCAGCAATGTTTTAAGCTTAATATTTATTCGGCAAAAATCTTTAAAATTTATCTTCTAATTATTGCCAATGGCTAAAGAAATTGCTCATTTACTTAATCTACTTAAAATCTATTATCCTCTTGAATGAATTCATAGAATTATGAATTATATCGTTTGAGAATCTTTTAGTAATTGTTTGATCATAAATAGTTGAAAATTTAAAAAATAAAATTTAGTTTTTTTGTCTACGACGCACTTAGATTTTATTTCATCTCAAAAACTTAATTCTAATTAGGGCTGTCAAAACGGCTTGTTCTTCAACAGCTAGTGTTCGGCTCGTTCGCTAAGTTAACAAGCCTTAACGAGCTGAACACAACTAAAGATTTGTTCGTTCCTGTTCGGCTCGTTTTGGCTCGAAATAATATTCATCAATCACACACACACACACACATAGATTTATTGATGAGCAGTATTTTAAGAAAATAAAATTATTAATTAAGTGAATAAAATAAAAAAATATTAAATTAGATTCAAATGATGTTTTAATGTAAACAATAATTCTTAAATCTTGCCTAAACCCTTAACATCTTATGATTACATGATTAGGATTGTTAAAACGACTCTTTGTTCGTGAACAACTCGTGTTCGGCTCGCTAAGCAGATGAGCCGAACACGAACACACTTTTTGGACTCAAAATATAAACGAGCCGAACAAGAGCTTAACCTGAGTTCGCTCGTGTTCGACTCGTTTACACCCTAATTCTAATCAAACAAAGAATATGACGATTAGGATCTTCAAGAGAGCATAAAATATATGATCAGATAACGTGTTCAGAACTCCTTTGACCAAATATAATAAAAAAAAATTCGAACCAGATTGAAAAAACATTTTGGCTTCTGTAAATCTTCCAAAATATAAATAACACATCGGATTAATTTTTGAATATTTATTTGCATTAAATATCTCTATTTTTAATTTTAGTCTTTATTTCTCGAAGCGCATCGATGGGAAAACAGCTTAAAGTATAATTTTTAATAAAAAATAAAAAAATGAATAGTACTGAACATAAAAAATTTCCATGTAATTAATGATTTAATCTTAGAGTCCAACTGGAGTCGGCTCAAAGTTCAGCTCAAAATTAGCTCAAAAAAATTTGATGCGACGTGTCGCATCTCAAAGAAATTCTTAAGAAGCAAGAATCTTATGACTTAACTACAATTTTTCAGTCCTACACCTAGTCGATGTGAGACTTTTTGTCTGTGAAATTATTCTCCACCTAATAATATGAAGCCCTCGTCATCGATCGACTCCACAAAAGATCCCACTAGACAGTGAATGATCCACATACATAGTAGGCAGAATCCTACTCTAAACCATTTCTAAAATAGCTCTTAAGAGAGATGAACAGTCCTGAACTTAAATACTATTTTTTGATCTTACACCTAACTGACGTGAGACATTTTACCCATGACAAGACAGCTCGCTTACTCTGAATTAATTTTAGAGCGATTAACGACTCTAAAACTAAATTTACTAAATTCATAATCTTAACATTAGTGGGCTGGGCTGTAAAGAATAGATTTCGAGCCGACCCAGTGGTGCACATGGAAGGCAAAGCAACTAATAAATTTTCCACGTGTCGTCAAATTTACGCAGGCACCTACTAAACCAACGGCGTCATATTCACGGTACAGCCACACCCAACCCTCTCCCACACTCCGACGCCATTCCTCTAACCGCCAGTATGGAGTTTCCCTTCGGCCACCACCGCCACCACCACCACCATCACGGCGATGAAGATGAGGACGATAGCCGTCGCCACCAGCACGCTGGCGTCTATCCCCCTCCTGGCGTCTATCCCCCTCCTGGCGTCCACCACGTCTCCCATGATCGGGGCTACGATCCCCCTCCTCCTTTCTCCGGCAGCTCAACTCACCATGATCGAAGCTACGTCCCGCCGCCTGGCGTACAACACGTTTACCCCCCACCTGGAGTCCAACATGCGTCTCACGATCGAGGCTACAACCCCTCTCCGCCGTTCGCCGGCGATTCAGCTCACCACGTGTCGCATGAAACTGGGCTAGGATACGCCCCGCCGCCTTCTTTAATTGGCGCCGACGTCGTGCCTCCGTACTCTCGTCCGTTCGCGGGAGCTCCAGTCCAGCAGGTTGCTCACCAGACTCCGTATGGCTATCAACCGGGATACGCTGAACATGTAAGTCATGAAAGTTGGGATGGTGGAGCATTGAATCAGTTGCCGACGGTGAGGATATATACCAAGGCGGAGGAGAACTACTCGCTTTCGATAAGGGATGGGAAAGTCATTCTCGAGTTGAAGAATCCCAGTGATAAACGCCAGGTAGGGGGTTTTAGTTCTTTTTTTTTAGGGCTATCGTTCTATGCCCTAATTTTCGTGGGGCGTCTATGCTATTTGGATGCAAAGTGTGGATTTTTGGAGTTTTTGACATTGGGATCGCCTCGGCATTCATCAGTTTTATTGTGATCTGGTTTACTTACCTTGTAATTTGCTTTTTCTTGGGGTTCTTAGTGAGCCTTTTTTTAAAAAAATTAGTTTCTTTTGATTGACTTGCTTTTGTAGTTTATTTTAGATTGTTATCTGGTTATGTGAAAAACCTACTATAATTATGTTTTCTGAATGATGACTTTTGTTTTCCTTTTTAAAAATGCAGCACTGGATTAAGGACCTTAAATACAGCACGAAGATAAAGGATAAAGAGGGTTTCCCCGCATTTGCTCTTGTGAATAAAGCTACTGGCGAAGCTGTGAAGCACTCCTTGGGAGAAACTAAACCAGTAAGCTAATCTGTTGAATGATGGATACTTTTGATCTGATTTTAATCACTCTGCTCGGCTGTTCCATTTTCTTAATAATTTCCAACCTTTCATCTTAAATGTCCTTTAACTTTGGTGCGTGGTTGGTCTAATATACCAAAAAAAAAAAAAAACAAAAAAAAAACATCAAATCCAGAAAAATATTAACTTTATATTATTTTAGGGGGAAACTACTAAATATTTTCCAATTTGATGGAATATATTGCTGCATTTATGACTTTTATTGTAATTTGGGGTAATTTGATCTTTTAGTTTGATTTACTTGTATACAGTAGTCCTCCTCTATAAAGGAGACATAGGGCTAGTGAGAGATATGTGGTGAGAAGTGTGATTTGTAACCGCTAGCCTTTTCTCTCATTTGGTGCTAGTGAAATCCCTTTCCTCGTGGACGTAGGAGAATCAATTTAATATTGAACAACATAAATCTTTTGTGTTTAATTGTTGTGTGAATTTCTTTCTTTTCGCATTGTGTTTACATAACAATTGGTATCAATGCTTCGGGTTCATGATCGGAGCGTGCTTCAACTTCGATAACGACAAATCCAACATGTGTTGCTAGATTGTAGCACGTGATCCGACGTACTTTTGCCGGTAAATTCAAAGGTTTAGAGGCTTCAGTGGCGGTTCCAGCGGTTGGCGGCGGTCCGACGGGTTCGGTGATAGGTGCGTAGTCTGGCGGAAGGTTTGCGCAGGTGGAAATTTTTCATATGAAGAAGGGAAGCTTGGCGTAACATAAATTAAGGAAACTTATTTGACAACGAAGAGATCTCGAGGTAGAAGAAAAACTAATTTCGGTCCTTTATAGGGAAAGAAAAAATAAAGCTTTGGAATGGTAAATTCGATTCAAGAAATAGATATACAACAACAACAACAAAGCCTTAATCCCACTAAGTGGGTTCGGCTACATGAATCCTTTTTCCCCATTGCGTCCTATTTAGTGTCAAATTTTCGTTTAATTCTAATAAATTAAGATCATTTTTTATGCAATAAGCCCAAGTTTTCCTAGGTCTGCATCTCGCCTTTCTTAACATAAGTTGTATTTAAAACATCTACTCTCATAATCGGATCATCGTGTGGTCGACGTCTAATGTGACCAAACCATTTAAGGCGACTCTCTCTAATTTTATCCGTCACCGGTGCAACTCCAACCCTTTTACTGGATATATTCATTTCACATTTTGTCTCTAAGTGTAAAGCCACTCATCCACCTAATCATTCTCATCTCGGCAACACTTAACTTAACATTATGCTTCTCTTTTAAAGGCCAACATTCAAGCACCATAGAGTATCAAGGTCTCACCACCATCTTATAAAATTTTCCTTTCAGCCTAAGCGGTACTTTTCTATCACACAATAGGCCGGACGCATTCCTCCACTTCAACAAACCAACCCGAATTCTACTATTAACACCCCCATCTATATCACCATCGCTTTGAACAATGGACCCGAGATATCTAAATCGTTCACACCTTTTAATAATTTGATCACCCAAAGTTACACCGTCGTCACTTAGACCTACTATTACTAAAATTACATTCCATGTATTCAGCTTTAGTTCTACTCAAACGAAGACCTTTGCACTCCAATGTAGACCTCCATAATTCAAGTTTTTCCCCGGATTTTTTCTCTTGTCTTATCCACAAGGAGGATATCATCGCAAAAAAGCATACACCAAGGTACATCCTCTTGTAAATGCCCAAGAAGACCGTCCATAAATAAAGCAAAAGATATGGGCTTAAAGCCGATCCTCGATGTAAACCAACGAAATAGTAAAATACTTGGTTAATCCTCCTTCAGCTCGAACACATGTAACAGCTCTAGCATACATATCTTTAATGACTTGAATATAAGTAATATCAACACCTTTCTTCTCAAGGACTCTCCAAAGAACATCTCTAGGAACCTTATCGTAAGCTTTTTCTAAATCAATAAAAATCAAATGTAGATCCTCCTTATTATCTCTCGTACTTCTCCATCAAACCTCTCAATAAATATATAGCTTCCATGGTAGACTCGCCTAGCATAAATCCAAAGTGATTATGAGAAATCTTCGTAATACGTCTTAACCTATGTTCAATTACCCTCTCCCATAATTTTAAAGTACGACACATCAAATTAATTCCTCTATAATTTGCACACTCATGTGCATCTCCTTTATTCTTAAAAATGGGGACCAAAATGCTCTTTCTCCACTCCTCAGACATCCTTTTAGTTTTTAAAATAATATTAAAAAGTTTAGTAAGTCAGGAAACCCCCAAATCACCTAAACATTTTTTAAATATAAAAAAAGAAATTTTTTAGAAGAGAAATTTTTTAAATTTGGTTATGAATTATGGGAAAAAAAGAAGAAAAAAAAAGAATTCCAGGAAAGATAAAAAATAAATTTTTATTTTTTTGCCTAGGTGTATTTTTTATTATTTTTTCTATTTTTCAAGTTTTTTGCTTGAGAGATTTTTTTTGGGAAAAAGAGTCCAATAGTGATGGTCATGAATGATAACACGATTTCAGGTTCTTTAATGCTCTCTATGACAGTGGAAAAGTCGATTCATTAGGTGGTTACACATCTCGTCAAAATCAATGTGACGAAATTTGATGACAATGAAAACTTTGACATAAGGCAATGTGAGGTGATGGATGCTCTATATTCTACATATCTGGAGGTAGTCCGGGATAGTGAAAAATTTCATGAGATGTTAGAGAGAGATTAGTTGAAAATGAATCAGTGTTTGTGGCTTGATCCAAAATTTATTGACCCAAGAGATCAAATATGAAGTGATGATGGATACTTCTGTAAAAAATTATGAAGATGGAGAACAAATATCTCACAAAGAATCCGGAGAACCGTCTACATATAAAGTGTCGATTCTATAGATTTTAGATTAGGGGTTTTACTATTGATGAGCACTTAATATATCAAAAAGCTGTTAGCAAATTTGTTAAATTTGGAAGAAGAGATTAGAGATGAAGACAAGACGTTCATTCTGTTGAATTCGCTTTTAGATGAGTACAAAAACTTCACTATAACAGTTATTCATGTGAAGGTCTTGAATTATGACAAATTGACTAAGATGCTGTTGTGTATAAGTTCTGTTGAAGGGACAAGAAATCCGTAAAGATGATAGTCAACTAAGACAGTTACATTTCAACGTGATAAATCTGAGAAGAAGAAAAAGAATTAAGCAAAAAAGGTGGCAGAGATGATAATTTTCAAAAGCGGGGCAAGTCTTGTTGGTAGTCTTTGGAAAAACTATAGTATGCATTCTGTTTAGAGGCTAATCATTAGAAGAAAGATTGTTCGAAGCTGAAGAAGAGGGGCAAAAAAGTTTATCCGGGGTGAAAGCTAATATCAGTGTGAAAAGATGTGAATGAGTGGATTCATATGTATCGTTATCTGCAGTTTCTTACAATTTTTTACAGATGATTCATGTCAGATTTTAGATACAGGTGCTACTAATATTTTTCCTCACCGAGGGTGGTTCTGTAAGTATAAGTAGTTTGATAGTGGTAATAGGGACTATGAACAATGATCAAATTTGTCGTATTAGTGGTATAAGGAGTATCTTTATCAAGATGCTTTATGATACTATTGATATAGTGATTATGGGCAACGACAATCATGTCGTACTATTGGTGTAAGGAGTATATTTATCATCATGCTTTCTATTTAGAGACTGATCATTGGAAGAAAGATAATCCGAGGCGAAGGTGGAGGGAAAAGAAGTTGCATTTGAGACGAAAACCAATATCAATGTCGATAGATGTTAAGAGGCAGATTTATATGTATCGTTATTTGCAATTTCTCATAGTTTGTTTACAGATGATTTGTGTTGCATTCTGGATGCAAGTGCTACCTCTCATATTTGTCGCCATCGAGGGTGGTTCTGTACGTATAAGGAGTTGAATGGTGATGTAGTGATTAAGGGCAATGATCAAGCTTGTCGTACTATTGGTGTAGAGAGCATCTTTATCATGTTGTTTGATGGTATTTTGAGAGAGTTGACCGATGTCAAACATGTTTAAGATATCATGAAGAATTTGCTATTAGTTGGGGCTTTAAAGTCCAAGGGCTACCTAGTAGTTATTGAGACAGTGGTACTGAGGATGTCATGTAGCAATTATTTTTATGCAGGGAGTTCACCATCACAATCTTTACTATCTTCCGTGTATTACACTGACTATAATAACTATTGTAGCTGATATTTCTTCTGACGCCACTATGTTGTGGCATATGCGGCTAGCTTATGTTGAAGAGGTTTCACTACAAGTTTTAGTGAAAAAATGATTGATCAAAAGAGCGAGCATCAACAAGCTTGATTTATGTGAATATTGTGTATTTGACAAGAAGATACTGATATCTTTTGGTACTGTCATTCACAATATTAAATGTATTTTAGAGTATGTTCACACGGACATTTGGGGCTTGACGATGACAACATCATTCAATGGGTGGAGCTATTTTGTTTCTTGTATTCATGATTACCTCTGGTGTGTTTGGGTGTACACCCATGAAGTGCAAAATCGAAGTGCTGAAGATTTTCATAACTTAGAAGAAGTAGATTGACTCAGACCGGTAAAAAGATCTGGTGTATCAGGTCAGACAATGAGGGCGAATACACTTCAGATGTGTTCTTGCAAGAGTGTCAGAGACTTGGGATAGAGCTCCACTTCACTGTTCAGAGACACCAGAGCTTAATGAGGTGATAAAGAGGATGAACCGGCTTTTGGTGGAGAAAGTTCGGTATATGTTATTCAATTCTAGGCTGGATAGAGTCTATTGGGCCGAGGCCATCGAATATGCCTGTTACTTGGTGAACCGTCTATGTTCTGCAGCTATTGGGAAGAAAACCCTTAAAGGAGATGTGTTCAAGGCATTATGCTAGAGATTATGAACACATGAGAGTGTTTGGTTGTTCAGCTTACTACCACGTGCAGAATGATAAACTTAAATCACGAGCAAACAAGGCGATCCTTATTAGCTTTAGGCGTGGAGTCAAAGACTTCAAGTTGTATGGTCAGTTAGAAAGGAAGGTTGCATTAACAGACATGTTACGCTCGACGAGACAAGCTTATTGAAAAATTGAGAGTAGGTGAAGAGTTTTACCAGGGTCACAAATATAGAACATAACTTGGAGTTTGATGCAACTTCATTTATTCCACAGAGTTCATCCACTCCGACTCAGATATTTGATTCAATTGCAGTTCAAGAGGTATCTGTTGACAATGCTCAGAAGACGGAAGAAGATGAGATTCTTGTTTAGGAATCTATTGTTAGGAGCAGGACCAGACACTAGAATTCCTAAAATCAGCTTTTGTGGGAGACCGTATTGCATTTAGACTCTTAGCTACGGGCAAAAATTTCTTTTCACTACAAAGAAGTGGTGGAGAGCCCAAACAGTGATCTTTAGAGTTTAGCAATTGATGAAGAGATGAAATTTCTTTGGATGAATGATATTTGGAGTTGGTGAAGCTTCCTCCGAAAATGAATACTATCGGTTGCAGATGGGTGTATGTGAAGAAGGAATGATCTTGTGGAGTTGATGTGCGGTACAAGACAATATTAGTGGCAAAAGACTTTCTGCAATGAGAAGTGATTAATTATGTTGAGGTGTTCTCCGAAGTGGTCTAGCATCCCTCAATCCATGTTTACTTAGCATTGTAGCACAATACGGTCTTAGAACAACTCGCTGTGAAGACTGTATTTATACATGGGAAATTGTAAGAGGAGATCTACATGATACAGTCACGTGGATATGGAGCATCAAAAGAATTGATTTGCAAATTAGACAAATTTTTATATGGGTTGAAGCAGTCACCATAATAGTGGTATAAAAATTCTGATCAATTCATCAAGGGATAAGTGTACACGGGGAGTCAATATGATCGTGGTGCATTTTTTAAGAAATTGGCCAACAATGAGTTCACTTATTTGCTTCTATATGTTGATGATATATTGATTGCATCTTAGTTTGCTAGTCAGGTTGGAGTTGATAAGATGAAAAGTCAACTATCCTAACATTTTGAAATGAAGGAGTTGGGTGACGCTCACAGAATTCTTTGCATGGAGATTTTCAGGGACAAGATAGCTGGATAGATTTGGCTTTCGCAATGAGCTTATATTTGGAAGATATTGAAGAAATTTTAGGTTGATGACTCAAACAAGTCGTTGAGTCTATATATTGTATCTCACTTTCAGTTGAGTTCAGATAAATATCTTAAAGATGATCAATAAGGGAAATATATGCGACTAGTTTCTTATATTAGTGCAGTAGGCAGTCTGTTGTCTGCCGTTATTTGTACTAGACCAGATATTGTACAAGCAGTTGATGTTGTGTCCAGATTCTTGCATGATAAAAGAAGGAAACATTGACATATTGTGAAGAGTATTCTAAGATATCTAAAGAGTACAATTGATGTTGGTTTGGTGTTTGAGAGACAACCATTTATTGTAGATTTGTGTGTAGTATACACCGACTCAAACTATACAGATGATATGGATAGACAAAGATATACGATTGACTATTTATTTATATTGACAGGAGGTCCAATCAGTGGGAGTTGATTTTTCAGTCTATTGTTGTTTTGTCTACTACGGAGGCTGAGTACATGACAGTCACAAAGATGATGAAGAAAGCGATATGGATGTAGGGCCTATTGGATGACTTGGGAGTTGATCAGGAGACTAACGTTATTCTGTGATAGTCAGATGTAATATTCTTGGCCGAAAATCCCGTTAGTCATGCTCGTGCCAAGCACATTTATGTGATGTACTAATTTGCTTAGGACTTGATTGTTGATGACAAAGTTCTGTTGAAAAGGATAGATACAAAAGAAAATCCAGCGGACATGCTCATAAAGATATTACAAATTCAGAAGTTCACATATTGCAGGAATTTGGTGAACCCCCGAGTTCAGGATTGATTGCCCAGTTAGTCACGTTGAAGAATTACATGAGGTTTGATCCCTTCAGGAGGGGGTACGTAGGCAACCATCTTGGTGCAGCTGTAGTGGCGTATGAAGCTCATTTGGTCATCTCTCACTTATTTAGAAGAGATGAGGTCAAGATTATTTTATTTTTGGCTTTTATTATAATTAGGGGTAATTTAGTCTTTTGGCTTTATTTACTTGTACGTCATAGTTCTTCTCTATAAAAGGTACTTAGGGCTTATGAGATATATATGGTGAGAATTGTGATTTGTTACTCATAACCTATTTTCTTTCTCTCATCCGGTGCTAGTGAAATCTCACTCCCAGTGGACGTAGGCGAATTAATTTAACACCGAACCACGTAAATCTTTTATATATGGTTGTTGCTGTGTGAATTTCTTCATTTCTGCATTGTTTTCACATAACATATATATCATCATTCTAACTTGCATCCGCCTTAAAGCGTCATAGTCCTTCTCTATAAAAGGTACTTAGGGTTTGTGAGATATATATGGTGAGAATTGTGATTTGTTACTCATAACCTATTTTCTTTCTCTCATCCGGTGCTAGTGAAATCTCACTCCCGATGTGACGTAGGCGAATTAATTTAACACCGAACCACGTAAATCTTTTATATATCGTTGTTGCTGTGTGAATTTCTTCATTTCTGCATTGTTTTCACATAACATATATATCATCATTCTAACTTACATCCGCCTTAAAGCTTATCCCACTCGCAAATTTAAAAAAAAAATATTTATTTTCAGTTTCTGGAATATGCATATCCTTAATTGAAGGTTTAAATGAAAAAGTGGAATGCATTTGAGTGCTATTTAGTTTGCTGAAAAGGAATATGACGTAATTGAAATGCAATGTATGTGAAATGTTTTAGAGTTATTGGGTTGCGTATAAAACAAATGCAGATAATTACTTCTTTGTGTTTGGATTGAAGTAAAGTTAACCTAATGTAAAAGTTGTAGTGGTTGATGCCAATGGATGGCGTTGATGATGGCAGCGGCCGATGGGTTGCAACCATAGCCCGAAATTAGAGAAGGGGAAGGGATTATAATTCCTTCCTCAAATTCGATTATTTCACCCCACAATACGCCACAATACAAACAAGATGGAAACATGCTTCATAAGAACAATGTCACTCATCTTTTGATTGATGTATGCAAGTTCAACTTTCAATTCTTTGAGATAATCTTTACTAGTTAACCATTCTTCTGTTTCGAGCATTGGCATGTTCATCTAGTTATTTTTTTAAAAAATATATAGTTTTTTTGCTTATGTTCTTGAGATTCTTCTAGGTTATCTTGTATTTAAATATGTTCAGAACCATGATTATAATTCATTCTATATTCAGAATTGCTGCTAAAGAAACTTTCATTAAGGTGTTTGAATTATTTTATTGCCATCTTTAATTATTTGTGTTTCTAAAAAAAAAGATTTGGTGGTGATATTCATTTTGTTGATTTATTATTCTCTGGAAGAGTGAGGCTGCCGTGTCACCTGTTTTATCTAATTATTGGCCCTCTTCTCTCTCCTCTAATACTCAACAAAATCTACTAATTTCTATCTAATAAATTATTTACAAATTCAAACTAGAATTCAATTTTCTAATAAACTTTAATTTCATCTACAAACCCACACTTACAGAAGCCTAGTTTCAAACCTTAAAAATTAAATTCTATCCTAATCCTATTCTAGTAAACTCCTATTAAAATGCAAAGCCTAATCCTTAATATCTAGAGATACTCTCTCCTATGCATACATTCTAAGCCACTTTTGTGAGCATAAAATAACTGGCAGACTTAAACAGTTAAGTGTTAAAGGTATAGAACAGTAAGTAAATATAAGCAAATAGTTCAATCGAGAAAAAAAAAAGACATACAAAAATTGGGTTCACAAAAATGTTTTTAGGAAGAAAAGAAAATATATCTCGATTCTACAATATAACTATGAATTTCAAGCCAGTCCACCTTTTTTATATAAGGCATCAATTTATTTTGCTTGAGTTATTCTGGTCTTCTTCAAAGGAATCAATATAAATCTAAGTTCAATTATGTACTATAATTCATGACTACTCATTTTGTGTTAATTGGTAAATTTTATGTCATGCATAGTTCTAAGCTTTAATAACCTTTACAAAATTAATTTGTATGTGATTGCAAGCCTTTACCCACATTTATTGCCACTAAAATAAGAGTATTTTCTTAGAGTAAATATGCTACTAATTGCATGATATAGTTAAGGTCTACTTGAATTTGTTGTAATGTTGGCATGCACTTGAACTGGATTTATAGTTGATAAATATTGATTTTGTATGCAAGTAGATTTTTTTATTAGCAAAATAACTTGACATAATAATTCATATGGGTTGCATATCTTGTTAGTTTTCTCATGGGGCTTTTTATCATATCATTTTGATAGCTACATATAGAATCATAATATCATCATAACCATTGATAAATTAAATACAAGGTTTAACACATTATTATTAATATTATTACTATTATTATTATTATTCTTATTATTCTTTATATTTTATTGTTTAACATACTTTTTGATGATTTTAATAGAAACATTAAAAGGTAGTCTATCTTATTCAATCCTTTATAGACAATAGAAAATTTAAAAATATTTGCCAGTCACATTCTGATATCATCTTTATAGATATGAATTACATTTTATTTTTAATGGTCGGCAAAATTGTAATGCTTTATTATATTTTTTAGTTAATTTAGAAAATACTTTCGCTAATGATCACTCGATCAAGGAAATATACTTTAAATATTGCTTATGTTAAATTAGCATGTTTTTCTAAACTATTTTGAAAGAAGTGTCATAATAATGATAATCACATTCGAATATGGGTTGAGATGAATTATAACTTCAAACAAAAATATTTATTGCTACAACATCACATGCAGTCAATTGAGTAACTTACAAATTGTTTCAAAAGAAAATTGAATTATGAATTATTACTTTATAAGATTTGAAGTGTTCTTCAAACGATGACATTTTCTTGAAATGCTATTTATTTTTGCATTTAAATTCATCGATGATCACATACAATATTAGACAAAAAGTAACTCTTTTTTTATCATGGTATCGTAAATGAGCCTTATTATAAAGATATAAAGAGTAATGATATTTCAATTATGCTATTTCTTATTTTCTAGCTCCATTTATTTGATGCTTATAATAAAATTTGCTTATATCACAACTTATTAAACATTCATTAACACCAGTATAACATAAAATTAAGCTATATCTTATTAAGAAAGTTGTAATCCATAAAATTTCTAGCCGCTTTTCAAATGTTTACTTGGGAGTTAAAAAACTACTACCGAAACATTTTTGCCATAAACTTTATCTTTGGAAAAGATTCTGCCTCATTTTAGCGATCTCCTCCTATGTATCTCTCATTATCATAAAGGCATGAATAGTCTTGTAGCAATCACCAGACTTTCTTTTACATGCTTAGAGTTAGACCTCTTCTAGTTGGTCTTCCATGACTGAGAAACTTTTTGCTAGTTTATCATCATTTATATCTTCACATTTAGCATCTTCATCTTTGGAAAGAAGCAAGTTTTCAAAATTTTCTAAGCTACTTTTATATTTAACATATAACATAATGTTATGAAAATGCTTATAAGAGGCAGATAATGAACACTAGAATAAGAAATCTTGATCTTTATATCTATCATCAAATTTGTATTCATACATTGTACCTTTGGAATTAAATTCATTCAAATTGTGATTTAATTGGCGTACTTTCTTGCATGCAAAGCAGGTATAATCTCTTATTTAGATAGAGTCTGTTGATGAGATTTCTATTAATGCATAACAATTCTCTTAAAACAATCTTGTGATGGGTATTTCCTCCAAGAGTCGAGTTAGAATGAGTTTGAAGTGACTCAAATTTTGATTTCAACATAGCTTGCACATTGTTGACCTCATTTTAGTGAGGTCTTAGGATATTCCTCTTAGACCCTAGGATCTAGCTTTAGGAGTTCCTTATTGACCATCTTAGAGGACTAGTACGGGACCACACCACTTAGAAAATTCGAGCCAATTCCTCACTCCTCCGAGCCTCACATGAACGGTCCCAAATCCTCAGCATTGCGCTAAGTTGATTAGGACCGAACAAGTGAAACTCGAAGTCGAGTTCCTACATGAATAGGGGCAGCCCCTAGGGGAACCACCAGTACCTCGGCACTCACAGACATCACAATTCGACACTTTTTTGGCCCAATCGTCGGCGAACTTGTCCGGACGACCCCGGATGACGAAACAGACCGCACCGATGCGTCTGGGACGTCGACTTTAGCTAAGAAGGATACCCATATTGACATGGTTTCGCACGCGCGCAATCGGCACGAAAATCGATGCACATTTATTTTTTTTGCGGAATGCGGGTCCGGGCTCGACTCAGGTTTAATTCAGGCCCAAATTGGGTTGCACACCCCAGCCCATTTGATTTTTAAAATTCAAATTTTGAATTCAATTAATCTGACATTAATTAGCTTGATTTGAAATTAATATTTTCCAAATAAACGTCTCTGCATATGGAAAGCAATTAATTTGGCGCCCAACGGACGAACGTGGCAATAGAATAGGCGGGATGTCTTTTCTCCTTATTCGATATTAACTCGGCACTGTGAGATCCCCCCAGCTCCTCTGAATCCCACTCGCCGAGAATCCTTCGCCTGCATTCGACCAATCCGCCGCTCGACTCCTCCCTCGGCACCGAAGCTTGCTCCTCTACTCGACGCTCTCTGGATTCCGCTCGCCTCTTCCACGCAGAAAACCCTCGCTCGCCCTCAAACCACCCTCGTCTTCCCCGCTCACCTGCTCGCACGACCCGATCCCGCATGCCCTCGACCGTCCGTCTCTCCTGCACGAAGTCGTCCGGCTCGCCTCTCTCAGACGCCGGATCGAAGCTCTCCGAACTCCACCTCCTTCGACTCACTCGCCTCCTCTCATCCTCGCGACGGACCCCTTCCAGCCCCGCCTCTCCTCTCTGCACCAAACCGCCTGCTTCCCCCGCTCCCAGCCTCACTCGCTTACCTCCCTGCATCAAAGCCTCCCCTCTGCTTGCCTCTCTCGCTCGTGCAATAAATCCTGCTCGCTGAATTTGCCTCCTCCTCGGCGCGCCGAAGAATCTCGCTCCAGCTGCTCGCCTCCATTCCCCCAAACGCTTTCCTCTCCTCTGCACCGAGCCACTCGCCTGCTGCTCGACACCTTCTCCGCACAAGAAACCGTCGGCCTCCCTTCCTCGACACAGAAACCGCGCCGGATCGTCCCCTCTCCTTGCTGCAAAACGCAGCTGCTGTGTAACGTTTTCTGGGCTTGCTGCAATTAAGGTCGTATTTCTCCAACTTATTTTTCTCTAGGTTTCTCTCAGCTTTCTTTATTTTAACAAAGATCCTATTACTTTCATGAATTAAGGTGCATGAGTTGAAGATGACTTTTGCAACAGGTGCTCGAATATGAATCTTAATTTGCTTTTATGATTTTTCATTCAAAACTTTAAGAAATTTACATGCATGCTGCTCAACTTGTATGTATTCACATGTCTAGCACTTAAAACTTTGGTTTTACAATGAAAGCACCTCCTTTTTTTTATTATTATTTTTTTTTATTATGAGAATGATGTCTTTGCATACTAAGGATTTATACACTGATTTGGGCACCTATCTCGAGAAAGTCTTGATAACATAGCTTTTAAATCTGAATGTTTCGTATGATCGTTTGCAAATATTTCAAAGCTTTTGTACACTATCCTTTAAAATCCGAAAGTCTCACATGCTAGTGTTAGAAAACTTGATGAGTTGATTCGTAGTAACATATGCATGATCTTAGGATTATTTTAAACATCATTTCTGAGGCCGCCTTTGCTCGATTCTTCACTATTCTCTTTTGAAAGCTTTTTGACCATTTAAATTCCACTTTGTTCACTGTTTTGGAAAGCTTTGTGCTTCATTCTAAGTGCCATTGTGTTCACTGTTTTGGGAAATCTTTGTGCTCCATTTAAATGCTTATTTGTTCATTGTTTTGGAGAGTTTTGTTGCTCCATTTAAATGTTAATTTCCACACTGTTCGAGCCATTTATGAGCCTTCTCATTGTTGTTTGGAATCATTTTAAATGTTGTTTGGAAGCTTTTAAATTGTTGTTTTGTGTTTAAGATGACCGCTTGGTGCTGTTGAAACCGTAAGGGTGCCTGTGGCCACTGTAGGATGCCATTAATTGTTGTATACTCGCTGTAGAGAGCTGGGAGAAGGGTATAATTGCTGTTTGGGGTCTTATAATTATTGTTTGGACTTTATAATTGTTGTTTGGAGCTGGGAAATTTCATAATCGCTGTTCGAAGCTCGTATGTTGTTATTAGGAGCTAATTAAGGGCTGTTTTGAGGCATAGGAAAGCTCGTAGGATGATGTCGGAGGAGGATAGTTGCTGCTTGGATTATTTAAGTGTCTGTTTGGAAGATCCGTCTAGTGCTCGAAGTCGCTGTTTAGAGTTGCAAATCACCGTAGTAAGTGCTATATGAGGTTTAAAATTGTTATGAGAGTTGTTTGGAAGTGTTAGATCGTTGTTCGGAGCTGTTGGTGACTTTAAAACTCGTTGTGTAATGTTTCTTATCATTGTTCGGAGTCAGTTGGAGACTTAGAAAACCGTTTGAGTGCTGTTTGGATTATTTCGAAGCTCGTAGGATCGCTGTCATGTGCTTACAATTGTTGTTCGAAATGTTCAAAGTCCACATAATTATTGTCGAAGCTTAAGAGTGCTTATAGCTGATGTCCGAACCTTCTAATCGTCGTTGGAGCTTGCAACTCGCTGCCCCGAGCCATGTGAAGTCTTAGACCGCTCGTTCGGAGTGTCTAATTATCGCCCCGAGCCGTAGAGATCGTGTAGTCGCCGCATAAGCTTGCTACCGCCGCCCGACAATACTTCAACGCACCATTTGAACATTTTTTTTTAAACCCGACTCACTTGCTTTTACCTCCTTTTGGCTTCATTAGTTTTTGGGAGTGTTTCGGCTTTCTTGGTTCTCTTAATTTATTTTTGTTTTTAACGGTTAAGTCACAAAAAAGAGAATTTCTGATTTAACTTGAGGAAAGATAAAACACTCTTAGTCACTTCACGTACAAGTTAGAATGTAGGCTCTATAGACCTTAGGTAAAGCCCTCCTAAGACACCCCTGTGTGAATTCGTACCTAATCCTCGATGATAGCTCCTAAACCTGGAGCACACCCAAGTGAGAGTCACCCACCTAATCCTCGGCATACGCTTCCTGGACTTTGAGAGCACACCCTAGTGTGAGAGTCACCCACCTAATCCTCAGCGATACGCTTCCTAGACTTTAGAGACACCCTGTGCGAGAGTCACCCACTTAGCCCTGCAAAGAGCTTCCTAGCCCTTAAGAGCACACCCAGGTGAGAGTCACCCACCTAATCCACAACATGTGCTTCCTAAACCTCAGGAGCATACCCTAGGTGAGATTCACTCATCCTTCACCGCGTAGACTTCCTAGACTTCGTGGATCACACCCAGTGTGAGAGCACATCCACATAACCTTCGAATGCACAAGAAGCTAGACACTCGACCCTAATTCACAAGCCGTTGAGACACTGGACACCGGAACACACCGGGCGCGGTTCACCCTTCCTTAATTAAATCAATCGTGGAATTCCCTAAAATGACTTAACCAATAATAAAACCCAACGCACCAGGATTCGAGCTCGAATATTACGCTCCGATCCTCCCGCATCGGACATTTGTTTTCGCCACATACGGATCATCTGGATCGGTGTGAGTCCGAGGTTCAGCATGGCGAGGCGATGATAATAACGCTTTACGTGTGCTATACGAGGATACGAGAGATTCGAGGGATGATTAGAATAAGATCTCTTACCTCGAGGACCTTCGATAAGGGAGAGAAAGGACCGATGATACTATTCGCCGACCCTCGCGAGATCGTTTCCCGACGATCTTAGGTCGTTAGTAGTCATAAGACGATTAGTGAGTGACTAACATCGTGGACCATATAATTTTACAAAATATTTATAAAAAGTAAAATAATAATAAAACAAAAATCTCTTTACATCGTTAAAAGAACTCGCATAAAAAACTTAAACAACAATTTTCGTATGAAAATCAAAGAATTTATTTCTTATAAAATATATAAAGGTCCATTGCTAATCACTTGATCGGGTTAACGACTACCCTCCTTGGATCGTCGTGCCGTAGCTTCTTATCCAAGCGTCGGATAAGCACATACCCAGCTACTGAGCCCTCACCTTTTCCAATGTCTTATACTCGCCTCGATCTTCCATACGTGATTACGAGTTTTGTTTGCGATTTCTACAACTCGTTTTCTTTATTTTCTCGACTTTCGTGTCCGGTTTTCTCGCTCCGTTTACTTTTCCTGTGAGTTTATTTAAAATTCCCGCGAATGATATCACGCTTCGCAATACAAATCATGGCAAGAAGTAGATGCCTGCGTACGCTTTTACAGCTTTATTTATCGCAATTTACTTTACTCAGTCTCACCTCATCGCAATTTACTTTTCAAGTATTTTTCATATACCCGCAATCGTCTATTCCGTATGTCAACTCGAATCGAAACCGAAACCAAAACAAAAAGAACAAAACAAAATCAAACAACAACACAACCCGAAACATCGAACACACTCGACAAAACCATTCGAACTTTGAGACATTGAGTACATGCTACTTCAAGAAGAGCTTCGAAGTCGACTCGTGGGCAAAGACAATAGTGAGACTTGGATTGAAGCAACAAGAGGATCTTCTTCAAGAAAACTCTTCCTGAGCTTAAATGACAACACATGTGACTTCGAGTAGTAGCTCGCCATGCGCGTAAACCCTCACTCTCCTTTTAGACTCCATGTAACTATTGCAGACAACAGTAGTTCTAACACGTTTTAGTGCTCCGAGGTTGTCAGTACGGTATGACATAAATCCTCATATCTCTGCGTGCTATTCGCATAATCGGCATTATGCAAGCAGAAATTCCAAATAATAAAATCGGCAGTGATTAAACAATTAAATAATATCTTTTCCAAAAACGCACCGCACCATATGATAGTTGGAAGCCACCGGCTCGCTCGTATCCGCGACATCCCCTACCTTTTCTTCTTCGACTCCCGAAATAACCTGCTCCCATTCGAGTCACTCCCACTCGCTTCCCACGTCCTACCGCGAAAACCTAAACCCGAATTTCAAGACAGAACCACCGATCATTATCGAGAAGTTTTCTCGAGTGACACCGCTCATTCGAGATGTAATTAACTATGAGGCTCGCTCTATAGTGAACTCGAAACCTGAGTAAAATAAACCCTACCTAGCTTTCTATTGTGAGAGAACTCGTTTCGGTCACATATAAAGGTTCGCAGATCAAACGGATGTCACGAGTCTTTAATTTGTATGACGTGGCTCTACTGTCGCAAGATATATTACTCTTTCGAGAACGTGTATCATTTGTGACATCGAACGACGATTACGCAAATTATCGAACAAATGAGATCCAGTGCTGCCTCATCTTTCAAAATTAAAATACACTATTTTCAAAACTATTTTCAAAATCATATATCTTTTATACTAAACTAAATCACTTAAATTTTATATTCTTTCAAAAATCAAAACAAAAAAAGCTGGCCGACACACATGATGCAAAATTTAAACCTTTTCAATCAGGTTAATTGGTCTTAAAATGATTTAGTTTGAAATTGACTTGTGACGCTAACTAATTAATTGTATTTAAATATTATTTTTATATAATATATTATATAGATTGTATATTTGATACAAATCTTCATTTAAAGTCATATTTTTAGTCCACTCTTAAGTATGTTTGAACTTATTTTGAAAAGGACAAAATTGACTTGAAATTAGGTCAAATCGATTTCGAGTAAAGTAAAATTTTAAGTTTTGATTTTTTTTCCTTTACTTTTTAATTGTCCTAGATTCATGAATGCTCTCGATTGGTGTAATAAATCTCTCACATTGATTCTTCAATACTCAAAAATTTAGTGGGTTGATAGATGCATTTTTCAGTATTGTATTGACCTTAAATCATGCTATGGTGTTCTTCGTTAATTACAAATGGTATCACAGCTGATGATGTGATGAAGATCAAATGTTTCCTTCATCTTGTTAATTTTATGTGTCTTGAAGTTTACCATTGCTGGTTCAAATGCATACGAAGCCCACACTAGCTTTTTGTTGTTGAGTGGACTTATTGTGCATGTTATTTTATTGTGCTGATTTTTTTTTTTTTAAGGCCGAGTGATCATCAATTCGGAGGAATCATACGATAGATTATTGAAATACACTTGATTAGAGAATAGTTCACATTAGAACTGAAATAATTGAGTTATTCACATGCTAACAATGCACTTTATTCTTATCTTAATTTTTAGATTGATAGGTCTTCATCCTTAACTTTAAACTTTTGATTGATGGGTCTTCATAAGTCAAATGTGTTGGGCTTCATTTTGTCCTTTGGTATCTAACATCTCTAACATTGTCCGAGCATGGATTCTGTGTGTTTCATGTTTACGGTTTACTGTTGAATAAGAAAAATTTATATTTTAATCATAATTATATGAAAAGAATGGACAAAATTTTCTTTTGCTGTATATTCCTACTTGTTATTTTCTTTCATCAAGCATTTTCTACTTTCTTAACTTCTGATTTGTGCCTCTTTTTTTATATAAGATGTAAAAAATTATTTTTTACAAACTAATAGAAAAATGCCTCATCGTGACTCCCATAATTGAATCGTATGTTTGGTAAGGGTAAGCATGAGTGCCCTATTTATAGTACTTATCCACATATTATTGTATATCATATGCGATGGCTTATTTCATAAATTTATTCACCTTTTTTACTACATTTGCCACTCCCTGGGGTTTCAGCATTTATATTTTTTGGCGACTTCTAATCTTTGTCCTAATAACCATGTCATATTGAATCACAACTATGTGTATCTATACTTCTGAGTCAGTTATTAATTGTGATCTTTTGTTAGATTTGTAATTCCTTGTATGAAAAATCGATCTTCATGAATCTCATCTCTATCAATTTTGTTTTCATTAATTCTGCCTACAAGAAAATAACCATTATTGTTGGATCTTTGATGACCTTTATTGTTTTGGGAGTTCTTAAAAACAAATCCCTCTTTAATTAAAATATCCTCCATGTATCCAATTTATTCATCGACATTTATGCTTTCTAAACGCTAACTATAGATTCAAAATATAGTGGTGTATTTTATCATTCATATTATTTAGTTCAAAATTGTGCACGAGAAGGACGATCGAACTTGCTTGAAAAAATAGTCTCTATCACCCCGGCTTAATCCAATGACTAAGAAAACTCTAAACTGCCTATTATTTTTTTCTTCCTTCTAGATATCCCCAAGTCCAATGAAGAAAAGATATGGCTTCAACACCTATGCATTGAACATCCTTTTTTTTGTGAGTTAGCAAAGCACAGTTGTATTAGTTTTGCAATAAGTAACACAACTAGCCAAAATTCATTTGCTTACATTTTTGGTGTTATCTGAATACCATCATCGACATCTAACATATATGGGGCTCAATGGTTTATCTTTTATTATTGATTGTACCTGTGTGTTATGGATCTTTCTATTAAAAGTTAATAGTGATGCAACTATCATCTTTCACACTTTTTTCAACACGATAAAACAGTCATTTAATGCTAAAATTAAATTGCTTGGATCCAACAATACTAAAATTTTTTTAACTAATCCTTCATATTTTTTAGGAAAAGGAATAATACATGAGCTCATTTGTTTATAAATACCTCGACAAAATGGGATGACTAAATGAAAAAAAAAAATGAAGAAACACATCCTATTTGCTACCACAAGAGCTTTCTTCTTTCAAAGAAATGTTTCAAACTAATTATAGGGGGAGCCATTTTAACAACTACTCACATTATAAACCGATTACCTATAAGGTTCAAGAGTCTTTCTCAAGTCATAGCCAAATTTCATGGCTATTTATTCACTTAAAAAGAGTAGAAATGCTACCATTCCTCTACCAGAAAAGTGTGTGCATATGTTATTGTCAGTTTTCATGAAGAGAATGTCTACTTTGTTGATATTTACTTTAAGAAAGAGATATTATTTACAAATAAATTCTTTGGCCAAAATTGCCTTCCTTTAACCCTTACCCAAGCAAATAACTCTACTTTAGGACTAGCCACTCCTACAAAAATTTAGCGTTTCTCAGAACTACCTTCTTCTCAACTATTTTTTCACTCGAGAAAGACAGCTTAACAAAGCAAGTCAAATCAATTGAATTAATCTCTGCACTAAACCATTTGATGAAACATTGCAAAAAAACAGTTTCAATTGAAGACCTTTTACGCTTACTTTTTTTTATCGCCAACAAATATGGATATTTATATCCATCAAAGTATTTGAGGCTTTAAATAATGAGAATTGGAATAAAGTTGTGAGAGAAAAATAAAAAACTCTTTAATAATTAAAATCTTGGAATTGATGAAACTATCTAAAGGAAAAAAAAAAAAAAGGTGTAAATGGATCTTCATTGTACAGTACATACTCGATGGCTCATTAGAAATATATAAAGCTAGAATTTTGTCAAATTAATGTACTAAAAAACATATGAAATTATTTATTTTGAGACCATTACTTATGTTGCTAACTCGAATATGAGTTTTTCTTTTTATTATTAGAAGTTAATAATGACTGGAAAATATAATATTTTTGGGGTATTTACATACATACCGCCAAATTCCCGTGTTTACCTATCTAGCACCTTAGCTTTATTTTTTTACATTTACACCACAAATCTTTCATATTACATAAAAAATATCTCCATCTTAACTTTTAGTAAGTTTAGTACATCTTTCCATGCATAGGTAAGGTGACATATATGTAGTAATTGAAGTTTAGATATTTATGTAAATCTTTCAATAATTTAATGTAAAAAATATATTTTTTACATATTTATCTAAAGTAGGTATTTATAGAGGTCTCATTAATATTTGGTTCAAACACAGAGCAAAAGTTTTGTAAATTAAAATAGGGATAATTAAATACAGAGCACAAGAAACATTGCTATTTACAAATCAAGCTCCTATGTGATTTTTTGAACTATCAAACTGATGCATTCACACTTCCACGATCAAACTATTGTGAATTTCATAAAAATAAAAAATATGGATTGTGGTTTTATCATGCTCTATGATATTTGAGTGAGATTTTGAAAATGAATGGAAGAGAGTGCTTGATTTGTAAATAGTAATGTTTTGGGTGCCCTGTATGTAATCGCCACATTCAAATATATTATATGGATTAAAACAATTTTCAAAGGCATTGTTTGGAAGAATTGCAACAATAATGCTCAAAATGGGATAAAAATATAGTAAGTTGACCTAATATTATTTTTGAAGCACATAACTTTACAAGGAATTCACATTGTTGTTTATGTTGATTATATCATCGTAATAAGTGGTGACTTGAAGGTATATTGATTTTAAATGAGTGGTTTCTTTAAGAACTGAAGTCAAAGAATTGGGTAAGCTAAAGTAATTGGCACTGGGGTTTTACACACTTGACAAAGAATTTTTTTATTGTCACAGAAAAACATGATAGAGCTACTGAAATAAACCACTAAGCTGGGATGCAAAATTCTCCGAGAGCTTTATTAAATTTATTTACAAATTTGGAGATTGTCTAAAAGAGGAAGATCGAAAAAATATCATATCAACGACTTGCGGGAAGATTAATCCATTTATCACAAACTAGACTTAACATTGTCTATATGATTGGTGAGGTAAGTCAATCCATATACAATTTTAGAGTCAAACTTTAGGGCTGTACATTAAATTTTATAATATATGAAAGCAACTTCACTTAAAGTAACTTTATTTAAATGGGGGTAGGGTATGAACTTCAACAATCCATACACAAATTTATTCTATTAATTTTGTCGAAAAATCATGACACGAATCCATTTGATCATTGTGTAAATGCTATGGCGTCCTCTGGAAGAGATGCGCCGTATGACATAAATACAGTGAAAAATGTGTAAGGGCCGCTACACCGGTGCCCGGGTGTAGTGCCAAATAAGCGAATGTTCCCACATTATGGATATATGTTGGTAAAAAAAGTTAGTCGATGAAACTAATATTAGGATAAGATCTTGGAATATTGGTACTCTCACAGGTAAATTAATGAAATTAGTTGATATTATGATTCATAGAACGATAAATATCTTATGTATTCAGGAAACTAAATGGGTTGGAGAAAAGACTAAGAAAATTGATAACTTATGTTTTAAACTTTGGCATTCAAGTAAGAGTTGCATTAGAAATAGTTTAAGTGTAATTATAGATAAGAGTTTGAAAGATAATGTTATAAAAATTAATAGAATTTGAGATAAAATTATAGCTATTAAGATTATTGTTGATACTAAGATTTTTAATATTATAAGTGTTTATGTTCCTTAAGTAGGTTTAGATTTAGGTTCTAAAGACAAATTCTGAAATTACCTAGAAGACTTAATACAATTGATATCTCTTGAAGAAATAATTTTTATTGGAGGAGATTTAAATGGACATGTCGGTAGAGTGATTAAAGATTTTAAAAAAATTCATGGTGGCTACGGTTTTGGAGTAATTAATAAAGAAAGAAGAGTGATATTAGATTTTTTTTTTAATGTATAATTTTGTTATTGCTAATATTTTTTTCAAAAAAAGAGATGAACATATTATTACTTATAAGAATGGATCTAATCAAACACAAATTAATTATTTTCTCATGAGAAGAAAAGATCGTCGAGAATGTAATGATTGTAAGGTCATTTCAAATGAGGATTTAAGTACTCAACATCTATTATTGACTCTAAATTTTAACTTGAAAAGTTATAAAATAAAGAATACTAGAAATCATTATCGTAGAATTAGATGAGGGCACCTAAAATGCACAAATAAAATTATTTTTATGAGTAAACTTCAAGATTTCAGGATTTGAGGTGTTCATAAAGAATCAAATTATATGTGGTTTAAAGTAGTAAACACTATTAAACAACTGACAAAAGATGTACTTTGAGTATTAAAAGAAAAAATTTATGTAAATAAAAATAGTTGGTGGTGGAATAATAAAGTGCAAAAAAGATACAACAACAACAACAACAAAGCCTTAATCCCACTAAGTGGGGTCGGCTACATGAATCCTTTTTCTCCATTGCGTCCTATTTAGTGTCAAATTTTCGTTTAATTCTAATAAATTAAGATCATTTTTTATGCAAGTAAGCCCAAGTTTTCCTAGGTCTACCTCTGCCTTTCTTAACATAAGCTGTATATAAAACATCTACTCTCCTAATCAAATCATCAGGTGGTTGACGTTTAATGTGACCAAACCATCTAAGACGACTCTCTCTAATTTTATCCATCACCGGTGCAACAGCAACCCTATTACAGATAAATTCATTTCGCATTTTGTCTCTAAATGTAAAGCCACTCATCCACCTAATCATTCTCATCTCGACAACACTTAACTATGTAATAAGTTAAATAGTTTGGTCACATTAAACTTTAAACAACTTATGTTATAAAAAAAAGATAATAACATATAAAAAATTATGGTATAAAAATTGGTTTAAATGTAAAAATATAGAGAACTAGGAAAAATATAAAATGACCGTAGGGAATCTAAGAGAACAATCTGCGACGCTAAAAATTTTATTTTTAGTGATCTTTATAATAAATTAGTTACTAAAAATGGTGAAAAATATATGTATTAACTAGCTAAACAAAGAGAAAAAAAAATAAAAATTTAACTCAAATAAAAAGAATTAATGATGAAAATCAAAAGAAGCTTTTCTTAGAAAAATATATTCAATATAGATGGTTGAGTTATTTTGATAAATTTTTTAATGAATTTTTTGAAAATGCGATCGATCTTAGTGTTCTTAATATTACTACTAATAATAAAATGTTTTATTTTTACCATTACATTGGTAAAAAAGAAGTTGAGGATGCTTTAAATAAAACTAATGATGGAAATCTGTAGGACCTGATGATATCTCAATTGAAGTGTGAAAATATTATAAGAGATTTGAGAGTTTTTTTGGCTTATTAAATCTTTTAATATTACT
Source organism: Papilionanthe hookeriana x Papilionanthe teres (assembly GCA_022702705.1). Classification (NCBI taxonomy): domain Eukaryota; kingdom Viridiplantae; phylum Streptophyta; class Magnoliopsida; order Asparagales; family Orchidaceae; genus Papilionanthe; species Papilionanthe hookeriana x Papilionanthe teres. Next base: position 114,628,103 of record CM040432.1, read on the forward strand.
CGAAAAACTAAAAAGATGTCTGAGGAGTGGAGGGAGATTATTTTAGTCCCCATTTTTAAGAATAAAAAGAGGGGGTTGGGGGGGGGGGGGCACAGGGGCGTGCAAATTATAAAGGATTTAAGTTGATGTGTCATACTTTAAAATTATTGGAGAGGATAAACATAGGTTAAGACGTATGACAAAGATTTCTCATAATCAATTTGGATATATGTTGGGTAGGTCTGTTATGGAAGTTATACATTTATTGAGGGGATTGATGAAAAAGTTTAAAGAATAAAGAGGATCTACATATGATTTTTATTGATTTAGAAAAAGCTTAAGATAAAGTTCCAAATGATATCCTTTGGAGAGTTCTTGAGAAGAAACGTGTTGATATGACTTATATTCAAGTCATTAAAGATAAGTGTACTAGAGTTGTTACTTGTGTTCGAACAAAAGGAGGATTGACCAAATATTTTTTTATTTCAGTTGGATTACAGAAGGGATCGAATTTTAAGCCTATATCCTTTTGCTTTGGTTATGGATGCTCTTACTGGACATTTACAGGAGGATGCACCTTGGTGTATGCTTTTCGTTGATGTTTTCCTTCGGATAAGACTATAGAGAAAGCTTGGGAAAACTTGAATTATGGATGTCTGCATTGGTGTCTAAAGGCCATTGTGTGAGTAGAACTAAAACTAAATATATGGAATGTAATTTTAGAGTTGTAACTTTGAGTTAGCAAATTATTAAACAGTGTGAATGCTTTAAATATCTCAGGTCTATTGTTCAAAGTGATGATGATATAGATGGAGATGTTATTAGTAGAATTTAAGTTGGTTGACATGGAGGAATGCTTCGGGCCTATTGTGTGATAGAAAAGTACTGCCGATCCCACTTAGTGGGATAAAGGTTTGTTGTTGTTGTAGTAGTAGTAGTTGGGGGTAGGATATGCTAAATGGTTGATAAGATGTGAACTTCTAAAATATTACAGATTATTAAGACGCAGTCTTGCGACTTAGAGAAATAGAAGTGGAAGCCAAATTTAGGTTTATGACACCAGGAGTTTATAAAATTTTATGGCTAAATATTTTTTTGAAATATTAAAGGTTGAATGGAAATGTCCTTTGAAACTCTGTTGGGATGACCAGTCACCTTCATTTCGGAGAGAATATATTTAAGTGGGTGTTTTTATAACGAAGAAGCTAGATATTAGTTTATTCTGTACTCCGTGTGTGATTACAAATAACGAACTTGTACATTCTATCCAAAGGACTTTTAATAATAATATTTAAAAAGTTGACATGCAGGTTTGGCTGGAATGAACAACATCCATTTTTCATTTGATGGGGGTGAAAAAAAATTTCCCGTCAATTTCGTCTCCATTAATTGTATATCATCAATATTTCATCGAGCCCAATAATTCTCCATCTTCTTTATTCGCTTAATGCCACTTCATGGGATTATTGTAGTCACCTCGTAAGTTCATAAACTATCATAATTATTCTGCTTACTCATCAATTTAGAGACTACTATATCTATTCTTCTTTGGTTTTATATTTACGTTATTAGAAGCTTTCCTGGGATTATATAATTACTACAAAAACCTTGGAATAATAAAAAAAAAAAACATCATCTAATTTCTCAATTTTACCATCTTACAAGTATTTTACATATTATGTGTGAGCGCATTTCAGTTGCTACCTTTGAAACTTATTATCTGCTCAAATTATTTTTTATGATTTGTTTCATTTCTCTGTAATATTAAGTATCATATAAAATACCATCGAGTTTGTGCTGTGTCCATACTTGATCACCCAATTCATAAGTAATGATATTCCTTTTCAGGTTAGCTTGGTCCCATACAACCCCAACAGCCTCGATGTGTCAGTTCTTTGGACTGAGAGCAAAGACTTGGGTGATGGTTTCCGTTGCATCAGGATGGTGAACAATATTCTCCTGAACTTTGATGCATTTAATGGAGATGAACAGCACGGCGGAGTTCATGACGGAACCTATATTGTTCTGTGGGAATGGCTCAAGGGAAAGAACCAGAGGTGGAAGATTGTTCCTTACTGTAAGTTTTTCATAGACCTGACAAATTAAACCAGTCTTCTTACTGGAAGTTTGTTCATGATTCACCATTTTTTTTCTATTTTGAATTGCAGGAATACTTAACTTGCTTATTTTTTGAATGCAGGTTAAATCTGAGGCTGCAGGCAGGTAATATTTGTTATGTATGAATAAACTTGTTTTATGATGTTATGATGTGCTAATATGCAACAATACGTTTTGGTTGCTTTACCACTTTGGACGGTGGGTAACAAGTTTGGTGCGGTTGTGTTTGCCTTTACACTGTCTTAATTCACCTATTGCGATGGAGAGGTTCTTTTATGAATTACAGATGAATTGGCTTCATGTGCTCTTTTGCCTTTCATTTAAAATAATTTCAGAGCTTCAGCTCGTGTTTTTGAAATAATCTATTAATTGGTTGCCATTGTTAATAAGGTCAGCTTGTGCCATTAACTGAAATACTCTGTTGGTGCCTACGTCATTGTTTGTCATTGACACTAATATCGATGGCTAATGTTGCATCAAAATTGATTCTTGTTCTGAACGTCAATAATATCACTAGTGTTTGCGAACAAGATTGATGATAGTTGTCAATTTTTACTGTAGTCTCAAAAGGTATTTCATGTTAGCATTCCCGACACGATTGTAGTGGAATGGTCTTCTCACATTCCATTCAGACATCAATTGTCAGCTTCATGTTTAGGGGGCAACCTTCATTGCAGTCTCGAAAGATTATTCATGTTAACATCCTAGGCACGGATATGGTGAGGTTATCATCCCACGTTTCTTTTTGACATCGTCATCGAGAACCGCTTTCAAATTAGGGACAAAATTTATAGCAAAGAGCGCTTCCTTAGCGCGCTCTCATCGTACTTGAGTTTTTCAACAGGATCAGGAAGTTGATCTCTTCAAGATTCAATACATTGGGTACTTTACAAGCTTGTATGGAGAACACTCTCGCTGTGAGACAACAAGTTCAAAAGCAACAACTAGCATGTTACAAAATATTTTTTTTGAGCATAGTTGCAAACATGTTTCTAAGAAAAAATGCGGTCCATTCTAACTTGAGCTCAGACTCAAGAAATACAAAAAATTTCACCCCCTCATTTTGGGCTTAATCGGTCTCAGAGGGACTCGATTCGACCTCTCACCACAGGTTACACTCATCAAGCGGAAGCGTCAACTAACCGTCTCAGATATATCAAAAATTCTTTGTGGATTTCATAGAAATTTATCCATCAATTAATGTCGTCGAGCGGATGCTCTAGTTATACAACCTATGAATATCTTAAACAGATTCTCTCTTCGACTATTTTTCAATATAGGTTAACGTCATTGAGCATCTCTGGCTATACAACCTAAGATGAGTTTTACATCCTTAATAGATTTTCCTTCGGACTCTTTTTCAATACAAGTTAATGTCATCAAGCATCTTCGGCTATCCTATCCAGGGTGAGTCTTACATCCCTAATGAATTCTCCTTTCGACTCTGTTTTAATGCAGGTTAACGACGTCGAGCTTCTTTGACTATACAACCTATGATAGATCTTAAATTCTTTATGAATTACAATTGACTTCTTCCGCTGCAGGCTGCAGTCATCGAGCGGATGTGTTCTAACTAAACAACCTAGGAAAATTAAACATTCTTGTAACTACCGACGAAATGGGGGCAATAACAACTTAGATGTATGGCGAAAGCAATCTTAGAAGCAACATCAAAATTCTTATTGCAACTAGTAGAGGAAAGACATAAAAACAAAAGCACTACCACCGTATACAAATATCATAAAACAGACAAAGAGCTACATAAACTAACATACACACTGCCACAAAAACTTCAACATGCTAGCAGAAGAAATGCTACTGATCCACTACGCCATCCTCATCATTGCCAGAAGATCCGTAGCTTCGTGTTCTCTTCTTCAAGAGCCAAAATTGCTTGAAAAACCTGCAAAGTCTCTATTATGTTCAAGAAGTTATTCACCTTCTCATGCTTGCTCTGGAGGTAGTCGATCTTCTTAAAGCTCGGTCTTCCATGGCCCCTCGAAGAAAGGGCCAACTCATCTTCAAAGGGTATCAACATCGTCTTCTCAGAATTATGTTACGTTTGCTGATGCTCAAGGGTGCAGGAAATTCCTGGACGTTGGCATCTCATAGCGCAGGAAGTCTTCTCTAGAAAGCACTGTAGTAGTTGGGAGATCAAAGAATATCCTCCGGAACGCACAATAGGGAAACTCCAGCTTTTCTTCATGAGGGAGGGGGGGTGGGGGGATCTCCATTTTTCTTCAAGAATAATCTACTGGATTGCACAACGGTAAACTCCAAATCCTTCTTCACATCTCCTCTTCAGACTCCAAAAGGCCTAAAATTACCTTTGGAATGCATGGCAGAAGATTTCCGGTCTTTCTTCTCCTCCTTTGATCTAATTGGGCCTCTTTCTCCAGCCTCTTGCTCCTCTTTGGGATTTGGCTTCCCTGTTGATCCTCTTCCTTCTTTATCTTGCTCCTCCTTAGGTCTCTTTCTCCTCTTTCCCCACCTTTTACTCCCATTGGCCTCCCTCTTCACCCAGCTGAGGTCCTACTCCCCTTGAGCCCCTTTTTAAGACCCCAAGGGCCCAATTATTAGCTATTTTAGACGTAAATATATCTTATTTTTTACCTAATTTGTGCTTCTAGATCCGATCGCCTAACAAGGGTATCCACAACTTCCCTTGAACGGCCTACAAAGTGCCTTCCTCGTGCCATTGGATACACCACTATCTGAATCTCACCTGGATCGCCGAAATGGCATGCCCTCCAAATCGCAGAATGGCGTCATAGGGCTAGCGGGGTGGGCTCTGTCAATCCAACATCCAACCCGTTCACCTGCGCCGAGCCCAACCCTCCAGCCCAGCTCGCTCCATGCTCGAGCCTACTAAACAACTAGCATGCAAGCCCACATGGATTTTAAATTTGACAAACTTATAGTCAAATTTAGCGTCTCGACAAGACGAATCCAAAGAGCCCAATATCACTCCATTCTGACATCATTAAAGCACTCAAAATGTAGAATAATATTCGATCGAGGGAACGTCTTTGGGCTGTCCGATTAGAGTGATATAGATTCCTTTATTTGCAGCTCAGACTCTATAAATAGAGCTCTACACCTTTCTTGAGAGGGGAGCTAGAAATTGAACCAAATGAAGACTGAAGCTTGGAGTAGAACCCTAGTGTTCTCCATTGAAGGTCCAGTGTATCCCGCCCTCTCCTGTAGCAGTCGACCACTGTCGACCACCACTTGTTGACCGCCATCGACCACCATCGAACGCTACTTACTCCTCATGATGAAGCCTCTTTTGGAATCATGTGTGTTGCGACATCCTCGCATACATTGTGAAATAACACAATAGTTGGAGTAGTACATCATCTTGAACATAGTGCAGAAATGCACCCCGAAGATAGTGCAACAACTCATCCGAAGACGATGTAACAACACACATTGAAGACGGTGTAACAAGGAAACCCAAATATGGTGTAAGGATACACCCTCCAAGTCGGTGCAACAACACATTCCGAAAACAGTGTAACAATACACTATGAATACGGTGCAAAAAAGCATCCTTAAGATAGTGTTTCAATACACTCTGTGTATGATGACCCTCACCAAACTCCTAAAGTTCTCTCCTTATCACTCTATAACTATGATCTATGTGTCCAACTATGGCGTACGGGTTCATAGCTCATGCAGCTCCCAACTTCGGGCTCTGTGTCCTACATAAATTATCACAACCTGTGCAACTTCCAACTTTAGCCTCAACGAATTACGAATGTTATCACAGCTCGTTCAGCTCCCGACGTAGCCTCTGCGGCTTACGAGCGTTATAGCAGTTCGTGCAGCTCTCAATTTCGGCCTTTGTGGTCTATGGACATTTTCAAAGCTCGTGTAGCCCAAATCGGGGCTCCACATTCTACAGACATTATTGCGACTCCACTACGAACTGTGACCAACTACGCCTTACTTGGCTTATAACCTGTGCAGCTCTCAACTCCGGCTTTTGCATCCTATGGACGTCATCTCGGCTCATGTAGCTCCCAAGTCTGGCCTTTTCATCCTATAGATGTTATGGCTCGTGCAACTCACAATTCTAGCCAGATCTACTGACGTTATCTCAGCTCATGCAGCTCACAACTCCGTCCTTTGGGCTTACGAACGTTATCACAGCTCTTGCAGGTCCCAATTCCGTCCTTGACGGTCTACAGACGTTATCACGATTTGTGCAGCTTCTAAATTTGACTTTAGCACCCTACAGATATTATCACAACTTATGTAACTCAACTCTGACATCTGTAGCCTATGGATGTTATCACAACTTGTGCATCTCCCAACTCTAGCCTCAGCAACATACGGATGTTATCACAGCTCATGCAGCTCTCAGCTATGACTTCTATGGTTTATAAACTTTATATTACGACTCACCACTACGGCTACGTGACCAACTACGACCTACGTTATCCATAGCTCATGCAATTCCCTAACGCCAGCCTCTGTGGCCTACAAAAATTATTGCAGCTCACCACTACCACATGCGTGACAAACTACAACCTACATGTTCCATAGTTCATACAACCCCAAAATCTAGCCCTCGTGGCCTACATTATTGTGGATCCACTACAACCTATGTGATCAACTACAACCTACATGGCTCATAGCCCGTTTAGCTCTCAACTCCAACCTATGTAGCCTACGAATGTGATTGTTGCTCATCACTACGACCCTCACAACCAAATATGACATACGTGGCTCACAGCTCCTGCAGCTCTATGCTACGACCGTTGTGGCCAATCGATGCTCTTGAAATAAGTCTACGACTCTACTGGCCAACTACTACCATGAGTTTCAACTATGGCCTCTACGACAAGCGCTATAAGGTGGACTACTGTATCCATTTCAATCGACTACGTTCTTCATAGCCTGTTACATCTATTATTGTTAAAATATCATCGTACAACAACTTTGTAATTCATCTTTCCTAAGTTGAGAGAAGATTGGGCTTGTGTACTTATCATTACATTGTGAATTATTTTTACTGAGCCAGACCTCGAGATTTTTACCACTTTCTAGGGGTTTTCACGTAAATAAAATTGAGATGTCTTCTTTTGCTTAATGCTTTTAGTTATTTGAGTGTATGCTGAAGTCTCGTACAATGCTAATATGCTAAAATAATCACTATATCACCATAAATATTTTGTCACACATCAGTTATAAATATTAAGATCGTGATAACTTCACAAATTTTTTCAAAACTTTCTTAAAATAAAAAACACATTTTTAATATATCTCATCGTTACTATCTTAAAAATAAAATACAAATTTTTATGTATAGATTTATCTCATCCAAGTGTTATAACTATAAATAGCAAACTTTAAGTATTTGTTATGCCAATACATAAGAATTATGTGCTATGTATGTAAATTGGCCAAAATTATATTGATCTATTTAATTGATTAGAACATCTGATTATTTTCTTGATAAATTTTATCATGATTGATGAATTCCATCGCCTTTGTATTTTAGATATTTATATTCCTGATAATGATTTTCTTATAATAACAAATAATATGGTTGAAAAATATAAATTTTCAAAATAAGTTTAATGAAATAACTTAAACAATAGAAATTATAAATGTATATGTGAGATATTTCTATAGGGTATTAACTAAGGCTCTGTTTGGGGCAGTTTGTGCGTTTTAGAATAAGCAGCTTATCTTAAAATGTGACCCACGAATTGACTGCGGGAGTCGATCCGTGACCTGCGTTTAGTGCAAAAAATCTGAACACAGTAGGCAGCGTTTTCAAAAACACGCGAACCGAACGGTTAGACAGCTTTTTTAAAACGCCACCACACTTATAAACTGCCCCAAACGGACCCTAAACCTCATAACTCAGCAGCTTTAAGCCTACGTTGATTTCAATTCTCTTAATAAGTTTATAAACTGCATATTAATTCATATTCGATAACTCATAAAGGCATCAATAAATTATAACTCAATTAGTTCAAATTCTAATGACTTGAATATAATAAGCATTTTGTTCTCGTAGATTTCAAGTGAGACAATAAAAAACAAACTTAATAATGTCCATTTAATTTAGTTTAGTCGACATCTTACTTTCTAAGAATTATGCTATATTTGATGAATATTATTTGTCAAATAACAATTAATGGCCTTTCAAGTCTTTGCAACAATTTTGTTAATTTATTTTTGTTTGTGATTAGGGATGTTAACAAGCCCAATACGAGCGAGCTCAGGCTTAGCTTGTGCTTGGCTAGTTAAAAAAATATCGTTGTTCGTGTTTAACTTGTTTATATTTCGATGACAAAAACTGTGTTTGTGTTACTCGTTTGCTTAGCGAGCCGAACAGTAGCTGTTCGCGAATAAAATCGTTTTAACAAGTCAAATCAGGCAGCTGTAGGATATTAAGGGTTGGGGCATGATTTAAATCTTATTGTTTGTATTAAAATAATTAAATATAATTAAATATATTTTATTTTAATTTTTAATTAATAAATTTAATTGATTATAAATCTTTGTACCCTTATAATTGATGTGTAGTATTTCGAGCCAAAACGTACTGAATACTAACGAACAAATTTTTACTAGTGTTCAACTTGTTTATAAATCGAGCAAAAAAAAAAAATTGTTCATGTTCGGCTCGTTAACTCGTCAAACGAATCAAACACGAGCTTCTTAAGCGCAAAACATGAGTTGTTCGCGAACAACGAGCCGTTTTGACAGCCCTACGTGCAACATTTCATTTTATTTTTTCTGGAAAACTATGCCTCATTTTATTAGAAAACTATTTGTCGTCTAGTGTGGAAATAAATCCTTACAATTTGACAGAAATATTTTGTATATTTTGTCATTATACACATTCAATGAAGTAACATTTAACACTTTTTATTTATTTATTTATTTATTTATTTTGAAAAGTTTCTATGTGGTTGATATTTGACCTAAATTTTGGTTTTAAAAATAATATTGCTGACATATTAATTATCTTTTCAAAGCCTGTCCGGAAAAAAGACAAAAATGTTGTAATGGACTTTTTATTCCTAATGTTAAAACTTTGAAAAAGACTGAAATATGAATATATCTTTTTATATGTACATTTACATGCACTTCACCCAATTCTTATATATTTACATTTCTAACAAACAAACATTTACATTTATACCCCTCAAACCTTTCAAATCACATTAAAAAATTATTCTTTTAACTTGTAAAAACTACACCTTTTCATGCATTTGCATTGATAAAATGACATATTTATGTAAAAAAGGGGAGCTTATATGTGAGTAAGGCTGTCAAAAAAGCTTGTTGTTCGCGAACAGTTCGTGTTCGGTTCGCCAGAAAGTTCGTGTTCGATTCGTTCGATAAGCAAACGAGACGGACATGAATAATTTTTTTTTCGTTCGGTTTGTTAAACGAACCAAACACGAACAGTGATGTACTCGAATATTTCAAACACAAACACTACATTTCTGTTCGTTCGTGTTTGGTTCGTTTACAACCCTATATCTAAGATATGTAATTACATAGGAACTAAGTTGTACGTATTGAAATCTTTCTATTTCATTTTAGGGCTGTTTACATACATAACACCTCAAACATTGCTATTTACAAATCTATCGCTCTCTCTCATCCATTTTTCAAGTAATCACTCAAATATCAAAATTCGTGATAAAATCCAAGCCCATATTTTCATTTTTATCACATTCTAAATTGTTTGATCCCGACACACGTAAATACACCACTTCAGTAGTTTAAAAATATCAATAGGCTAGATTTTGTAAATAGCAATGTTTCGAATGCTATCTATGTAATTATTCCTTTATTTTATTTATTTATTTTTAATATATATATATATATATATATATAATAATCGCATCATCTGTGATTCTTTAATGTAGCAATTGCATTGTCGATGAGTGAGTCCTCTAACGTCACTAGCTCGAACCTCGCTCGAAGTGCATCCTGGTTCCAGCAGTGCGGGATCGAGTAATTAGTCACATGAGATTGATTGGAGGCTCGTGTCATACCCTCTAACTAATCTTTGTTATATATATTGGATTTTTCCAAAGTGATAGAAAGGAATGTATTAGTTAAATCAGTTAGGTCTAAGAATCGTGCAATCATTTTCACAATGATTTGCTTCATTTTGTCATTTTCGATATTGTCCAATGCAAAATATTTTGTACTATCGGAGGCCACCATTATTGCATCATTGGGAATATTAGGTGAGACCATAGATGAATAATTATGTCTATTTGACAAAAGCAGATTAGTGCTAATTGAGAATTAATTGGGAATAAATTAACGGCCAATATATGTTCTAAAAAATTCAGCACAAGTTAGAGACCATTTTGTTCTCATTGAAAGGGGACTTTGTCTTTATATGACTCAAAATAACTAATTGGTTAAATATAAAAAAATTTGGTTTTCAGCTTTATTGCAAAACATTAACTCTGTGATTTTTAATTCTTGTTTACGTAAATATCCTCTATGTAAATATGCTAATTTTAGGGGAATTTGATATAAAGGCAGTCATATAAATATATAAATATATATATTTAAAGAGGAAAAATATTTATTAGTTAATATGTCTAATTCGTTATTTTGATAAAACTAATCTTACATTAATGTATGATATGAGATAATAATAGATCAATTATTTTTTTTAATATAGGAATAAATATAATTTTAATAAAGTTCTATTTATATATTTTTAATAATGTAATTATTGATAATTTGATTAAAATAGTAGTCTAAATATGTTTTTTTTAAATTTATTCTCAGCTGTCACATTTTTTGAAATTCGACCATAATTAAAATGAAAAAATATATATTTTTAGTTGAGATTTAAAAAAAAGTTCAAAACTCAATAGTTAATCATATGCATATTTAATTTTTTTTATAAAAGATTAAATTCAATATCAACCTGAGGTGCATCAATATATTTTCACTAATAATAAACAAAAAAAGATAAGGAAAGAAAAAATCATCTGGCTCCTTAATTATTCCATACGGAGCGAGTAGGTATCGCTCCATGCGGAGGCAAATAGAATCGCGCCAAGTATGCAGTTCGCGGATCCAGAAATACCCACTAATACTCCCAAATACCCACCCAGGTAACCACCGCGTCTTATCAGTCCGGCACTCGCCAAGTAATCATCCAAGTACTCTCCAATAACCACCTCCGCGATCCTTTAGTCACCGCTCCAGTACCTTGCGGTACCCATCCATACCCCGCGGGAATACCTTGCGGTACCCATCCATACCCCCCGAAATTGATTCAACAAACCTCAAATTTCATCTTCTCTTTCTCTATGTTCTCGGGATGACTCTCTTCCCCTTCCCCAACATAGCTCTTTAGGTCCTCCATATCCTCCGTGCGGCCCTCCATGTACAGAACTGCGGCGCCCAGTTTCGCGAAAATGATTCGCAGCAAGTAAACCTAGCAGGCCTTAAACAGTTTTCCGCGGGGTATGGATGGGTACCGCAAGGTATCGAAAGGTACCGCAAGGTATTTCAGGGGGTATGGATGGGTACCACAAGGTATTCCATGCGGTGACTAAAGGATCGCGGAGGTGGTTACTCGGAGAGTACTTGGATGGTACTGCGTGCACTCGGACGATAAGCGCGGTAGTTCAGTGTGAGTATTTGGGAGTATTTGTGGGTATTTCTGGATCCGCGAACTGCATACTTAGCGCGATCCTATTTGCCTCCGCATGGAGCGATACCTACTCGCTCCGTATGGAATAATTTTCCCTCACTCACGCACCCACCTACCTTAAAAAATTCATCCTCGCATGAATATTGAGGCAATTAGCACGAATCTTGAGGCACTTTTTGATTAGCGAAAAATATTCAAACTCAAATTAAAATTACCTAGGACTCAAATTTCAACAAACTTATAGTCAAACTGACCAACTCAATTCGACGGGCCCAATGACACAAATATTGGTCCAATCTGAGTCAAATTAAGCCCTTATTAAGCAGTTAAGTCACATTTGGATGCTTTCAGTGCCTAGTTGGAATGTCAAATGGATTCCCAATCCAAAAACTTGGTAGTCAAATCGACCGTCTAGAGAAAATGAATCTAACAAACCTAAGATCGCACAATTATGAAACTATTAATATACTTAAATGTCTGCAGAACACCATTTAATCGAGTGGATCTCTCTGAGTTGTCTGACAATGTGGTCCATAATATTTTCTTATTTATTGGGAAGCCTCTCCCGGACTCTGTAAAAAGAGCCCTATCCTCTTCTTGAGAGGGGACATAAAGCTGATCCTAAAGAAGTACCAAGAGGAGGAGCTGAAGCCTGGTGTTATTTATGCGCAAAATATTTGGTGAACGCTTTCTGCTTCTATATTCACCAACCACCACTCACCGAGCATAGTTGATCACCGCCAGCTGCCCTCAATTCGTTATAACAAAGCCCCTTGCAGAATGGCGACGTACTTTGTGGAATCCCAATGAATGTTGCGAAGTAACAAGGCATAAAACAGTGCAGTGCATCACCTTGAAGATGACACAACAAAGCACGCTAAAGAGGAAGTATTAACGCACCTTAAGATTGTAACAATGTACCTCGAAGATGGTATAACAACACATCTCAAATTGGTGTCCCCTAAACAATTGCTTACAACCGCCATACTTAGAATATGGTGACCGTTTTCAGACTTTAGAAGTTTTCTCTCCTTATAGCTCTCCACTATAACCTACGCTCAATGCGGACCACTATAACTACATCTCCTTACTATGATCTTAGGTCCAACTGTATCCATTATGATTTATGTTGCCGGCTAAGACCTATGTGATCCACGACTCATGTTGCTCTCTAGCTTTTGTAGCCTACGAACGTTATAGTAGTTCATATAGCTTACAATTCCATAGTCTTTGTACCCTACGAACGTCTTCACAACTCACCACTATGACCTACTGCGACCAATTACTACCATAACTTTTAATTATGGTCTCTACGATAAGCTAACATGAAATCCACCATCTAAAACATTCATGGTGAGCTACTATCTTCATAGCCATCGACTACGACCTTTGCATCCTTTTATGGTTATTATTGTTGAGCAACCATTGTATATCAACTTTATAACTCTAGCTTTCATAATTGTGAGAAGCACCCATTTTCTCAAAATTATATATTAAATTATTTCAATTTGGCTAGGCCATTGATGTTTTTCACGGCCTTTTCAGGGGTTTCCACATAAAAAATCGAAATGACTTCTCTTGCTACTCTTATTTATTATTTATGTGTGTGTGCTGAATTTTGTATAATACTAATGCTCTAAATAATCATTCCGTCGTCACATAAATGTGAGTGAGTGTTTTTGTATATCATGCCACAAAGATAAATATATGTATTTAAAATTTTCAAGTATTTTATAAATACTGTGAGATTCCGAGATAAACCCACCTCATTAGGCATGCATTCAGATACTCATGCATGTCCACCACGATCATAAAATGGAGATGCCAAAGAAAATCAGACTTTCTGTGTGATATATATATATATATATATATATATATATATATATATATATATATATATATATATATATATATATAGTTATAGTTATAGTTTATATATAGTTATCTCATGCGTTTTCCATGACATTTGGACATGAGCTCATTGCTTACACCTTAATGACTTAAAGAAGAAGAAGAAGAAGAAGAAGAGAAATAACTGAGGCATAACTCTCATCTTCATAGCACGTTTAGTCACATGTATAATATATAATTTGGTCACCCAAAAAAATGATACATGCATGAGACAGTTGAGCAGATTTAGAATAGTTCACAATATCATTCATGTTCTGTAGAAGCAGCTTATAACTAAATCTTTCTACTCTTCAATATCATTCTTAAAGTCCAAGTCTCCTCTCCCCTCTAATTCCTTCAAGTTAACTAAATGCACAAAACAAGCTCAATTTGTTCATATACAGATGGATAGAGAGAGAGAGAGAGAGAGAGAGAGAGAGAGAGAGAGAGAGAGAGAGAGAGAGAGAGAGAGAGAGAGAGAGAGAATATGGAGCACATTGTTTAATTGCTAAAGACTTTGTAATGAAGGAGACCTTTTGTCTTACATAGATCAACCTTGGAGACTGAGTTTAGTCTCTGAGAAGTTAGATTGTGTTCTTTCTTGATTTTATTGTCAACTAAGAATACTAGAAAAGAATGGATGTTAATAATATTTTAGATGAAGCTAACTTAAAATATAAGATAAATTTTCGTGCAAAACTTATTCAAAGATATTCTACACAATACTTCTTCAAATTCATACTTAATACAATTATTAGGACAATTGTAGACATTTTTAAAAAAACTATGTACAATTAGAAAAATAATCTTACAATATTGATAATTTTATTTTTTTATAGCATATATGTGAAGTTTAAATTTGTCCATTTGAGAGAGCTTTAAAGAAGATTTGTGAAATTTAAATTAATATTATTTAATAATGGAGCTATATAGCAAAGTTTATAATATTTGAAATCATATTTTATGACTTCAAAAAATTAAGTATACCTTCAGTCAAGTTTTAATTTAAAAAATTATCTTATATCTCCTTTCAAAAATGAAATCTTGTGTGTGTTCCTGATACTACTCTATCGCCTCTAGATTAAGAGAAAATACAACTTGCGGACGATGGCTTGGTTCGCACAACACCGTGTGCACATTAGCTTGCTATGATTCATGCCGTCATCGTCTTGACAATTCAAACGACAGACGTAATAGTTTCTCTTGGATTAATTGGTTGAAAATCTAGACTTCAATCATAAGATCTCTAAAAATTGAAGTTTGCCATAAGGTTGTATAAATAAAATAACACGTTTATGATGTTGCCCCAACGGTTAATATTTACAAAGCGTGCACTTGACCAATTGCGTTTTGTGTTTTATTTATTTATTTTAGTTTAAACTCAATTCTACGAAAATTATGGGCCATTTTTTAGCCATTTTTCTTGCTGAGGATTAGGTTGAAATGTGCCCTTAGACTTTGTATGATAAAACATTATTATTGCGTTGCTTTGAACCAAATATAAAATTGAAAATTGGAGTTGTATTATATATATAAAAAAGAAGTCTATAACAGCGTTAAAATTGCACCAAAATGCCGATGGACCGGCCATATATCCCAGAAAAAACAGTAAAAGCGGCCGGACTCCGCATATACATGCTCGGTCCTAATTCAATACATCATATTGAAATCCACCCCTTAATACAACATGCTTTTCTATTTATTATGTGTTGATAAATTGACATGCATATTATGTTTCATTCCGTGCATTAAATTTTTCTTATCAAGAAGCCTTTTTTATTACATATTTGCCAAATGAAATAAAATTATATGGGATAATTACATACATAGCATAAGAAACATTGCTATTTACAAATCAAACACCTAAGTGATTTTTTAAACTATGAAATCGATGCATTTAGGCATGCCACGATGAAACCATTGTGAAGTTGTCATGACATTTGATATTTGTAAGAATTTGATAAATGGATGAAAAGGGTGCTTGATTTGTAAATAGCAATGTTTCGATATCTGGCCTTACCTTATTTATATGTATTAAAGTATGGGAAATGAGTAAGAATTGATAGATTAGAGCTTGCAAGTTTCTTGTGAGTATTTCTCTTTGTTAAACTATAGTTAAATTTTAGTGTAAATATGGGTGATACTATATTTTAATGACGGAGAGATTAATATCATATTAGTTACATATGAACGTTTTGGTTTTATAATGTTATAATATAATGATTGCTAGTGATGATTTTACTATTAGTTTTTATGATATTATATTGTTTTTACACTATTGAAAGTAAGGGATGAAAAATATTACTTTTGAAATAGATCTTGCAAGATACTTATTGTTGCACATCTGAGAAGTTATTTATTGCAACATGTTAAGGAGCAGAACTCCAATGCCACGAAAGTGGTGCTCCTGCACCTGCAACATAATGTAGCCACGCCTGAAACTAGCATAGCTACACTGGATAGAATGTATACGTTAACAGGTGGTGTGGTCACGCCGCAAGGGACTCAACAAGCAGCATAAATGTGTCGCAGAACGGCGAAGCTACGCAGACGGTTATTCCTCTATGGTTTGGGAATTTAATTCATTGATTCGAGGTATGATATCGCGTGTTGTGTTCCTTGACATGTTTTATTCGTGAAGGTGAATTGTCAAGAGGGTCAGAGCAAAAGGTTTTTCTTGTGAGATTGCGAGGAGGTTTAAAGCGATAGTCTATAAGTTCCTATATTCATAAGAGTTGCTCTGAATGTGTATTTTTGTACAATTTTGTTTCTTTATAGTCGAATTTTTGTGTGGTGTGGCTCCGAGATTTAATTATATTCCTGGGGTTTTCCACGTTAAACCATGACGTGCTTTTCTCAGAACACTTTGTTTGGCATCTGTTCATTTTTTTTTCGTAATTCATGAACCAGTATTCCTATTTTTCAGGGTGTGGTTTTAATTGTGACCCAATCAAATCCAAAAGAAATTCTCCATCCCAACAAGTGCTATCAGAGTGGGGCTTTTGATTCGATTAAGAGCAATGACTGACGAAGTAAGGTACATAATGAAAATTTTTAATGGTTCAAACTTTGTGTTCTGGAAGATGCAAGAGAATTATCTGATGTATCAGAAAAAATCACATCTACCATTCCAAGAAATCCCCAAGAAGCTTGAAATGCTGACTTTAGAAGAATGAAAAATGCCAGATCTAATAGCTGTAGTGTTGATCTGTCTTTCGCTTTTACCTTCTATTGTGTTTAATGTAGTGAATGAGAAAACTAAGGTAGATCTCATGATTGCACCGAAAACGATGTATAACCTTCTGTTCTTATAAGCTTTTTTCTGATAAAGAGATTATTCAACATGAAGATGGTAGGAGATAGTTCAGTGGCTAAACATATGAACAATTTTAACACTGTGACGATCAAATTATGCTCTGTGGGTGTCAAATTTTATGATAAAATTAGTGCAATGTTAATTCTATTTTCATTTTCGGATAACTAGGACTGATTGGTCATGGTGGTGAGTATTTCATCAAATAATTTGAAGTAAAAAAATTGATGATGTCATGGGGTTAATGCTGAATGAAGAAGTTCGTAGAAAGCCAACAAATATTGAATCTTCAGGTTCTGCATTTCATAGGATTGTGAATTTAGCTCGAAGATCATTAATCGCTCGAAGATTGATTCAAATTTTGGCTCCGATCAAGATCTGGTCGAAATAAATGACCCAAGCTACAAGCCAAAATTTTGGATTGAATTCTTTTTGAGCCGACCATAACTCAGCTCGAAATTTGATCGTTAACCTTATATGACTATGAACTTTGTGTATTTAACTTGAAGATCATTAATTACTTGAAGATTGATTCAAAATTTGGCTTAGATCGAGATCAGATCAAAATAAATGAGCCGAGGTACTAGCCAAAATTTTGGATCATTTTTTAGCCGATTTTGAGCCAACCCCATCTCGGCTTGAAATCAGATCGTTTACCACCCTAACATTGAATGATGAAAATAAGAGAAGGAATATTGATAGAAATACAGACAGAGATAGATTCAAGTTAAGAAGAGGAAAGTCTAGGCCAAATAGAAAAAAAAATGCTGGAGCTATGGGAAGAAAGTGAATTTCAAAAAGGATTGTAAAGCTCCATGTAAGGCTAGTGGAGTATACAAAACGAATAATCTCTCTACAACTATTTTTACTGAAGAAATCCAATGTGAATCCCTAGTTTTATCCCTAGTAAGTACTGAATCTCGAATATTAGATTTAGGAGCCTTTTTTCATGTATTACCGAACAAAAGCGTGTTTAAAAAATACACTCAGAGTGATATGTGGAAAGTTATTTTAGGAGAAAACAAGGCTTGCAGTATCGTAGGAAAGGGTGATTTGGATATCAATTTGATTTTATGTGAGATAGCTGAAAAAGTTAGGGTGCATGACTACTTCATAAGTGACTCATGAAAGGTGATTAGCGGGGTAATGTTGATAGCATGGGGCAACATTGAAAGCACTCTTTACTTGATCAATGAAATGACAGATTTCATTCATGTGGCTGGAACCAAGGTGAATGCATGTGGCATTACAGAATTGGTCATATGAACCATAAATTCATAAAGTCACCACTTTCAACAAATAATCTTTAAGGTTTGAAATCCATAGATTCAGATTTTTGTGAATATTGTGTATATGTTAAGCATTAGAAAGTTTTTTTCTCCAAAGGCGGGTCAATGGTGAAGTCAAAGAAATTGCATTTAGTACATACTGACGTAAGGGGTCCTACTCTAGTTCAATCCATTAGAGGCTCCCACTACATTGTCATAATTATTGATGATCACATCATATAGGTATGAATTTACTTCTTAAAGTAAAAATCTGATTTATTTGAATTGTTTAAGAAATGAGAGTTTTGAATTGTTTAAGAAGTGAGAGGCAAAGACGGGGTTGAAGCTGAAGTGTCTCAAATCATATAATGTGGGCAAGTATTGTAATTAGGGGTTCACGAATTACTATGCTTCATAGAGGATCAGTCATGAGTTCATTGTTCCAAGAACTCCACAACTGAATGGAGCAGTTGAGCAAATGAATAGAATCATCACAGAGTGTGTCAAAAGTATGTGGTTCCATGTAGGCTTTCCAAGCAAGTTCGAGGCAGAAATAGTGAACACTACAGTATATTTGATCAAGTGTGGTTTGTCAATACGATTGAAAGAAGGGTTACCCAAATAAGCTTAGAGTGAAAAAGTGGTAAATGTATCTTACTTCAAGGTATTTGTCTATTCTACATATGTACATATTGATGTAGGGTGTAATATTAAACTTGACTTGAAATCAATCACGTGCACTTTCAATGTGTATGGCATAGATGAATTTAGTACAAATTCTAGGAATATTAGAATTAGAAGTTCATCTGGAGCAGAGATGTTTCTTTAAATAAAATAAAGATGTACAAAAGCACGATCAGAACTTAGGATTCTATGTAAATTAGTTATGAAAAGTGCAAGTATGTTGAGATAAAAGAAACTCGTGATCAAGAGCGAGAAGAAAGAAGCAGCGCTCAAACATATGAATCACATGAAGTTCCTATGCATGTGATATTGAAGTCAGGTGTTCTATTGGAGATACTCAATGGACATAAGCTATTCATTAACTTTGTATTATTTTTGCTAGCAGATAGTACTGAACTTGAGTGTTATGAGGAGTTCACTCAAGTTGAAGACTCAAAGGTGGGAGTTTGGCATATATGATGAGATGCAATATTTAAGTACAGATCAGAAATGGGATTTGATAGTATTACCAGATGAAAAAAAGACCACTACATATTAACTAGGCTTGTAGGTTGAAAGAGGAGTCAGATGGTAGTATGACCAACAAGGAAAGGCTTGTTGTGAAGGGGTTTCAATATAAGAAAAGAGTGGACTACATTGAGGTTTTTTTATCTAGTGGTGAAAATGACAACTATCAAAATCGTATTGAGCTTAACAACAAAGCAAAATCTACATATGGAGCAGATGAATATAAAGACAACTTTTTTTACATGAAGATATAGAAGAGTAGCTATATATGGTGCAACCATAGGGTTATTAGGTTCCATGAATAGAGAATTTGGTCTATAGGTTGAAGAAGAGTCTCTATAACTTGAACCAGGTCTTGAGATAGTGGTACACAAAGTTCGATTGGTTCTTGTTAGGCATTGAGTACATAAAGTGTCGGGCTGACCATTATTGCTTCATAAAAAAACTTTGATAATTATTATATCTTGTTTCCTTTGTATGTGTAAGACATGTTAATTTTAAGCGCATATATGAAGATAATAAAAAATTTAAAGAAGTAATTATCAAACTAGTTTGAGATGAAGGGTTTAGGCCCAACCAGAAAGATCTTTAGGATGAGAATTAACAGGAACAAGACTGTGGGTACACAAAGGTTTTCTCAAGTAGAGTATATTGAGAAGTTCCTACATGGGTTCAACGTGAGTGAGGGAAAGATAGTTAGCACACCCTTAGGTAGTCGATTCAAACTATCCAAGGCTATATTTGAAGCAGAGCAAGCATTGACGTGGAGAACTTAATACACTTCAACAGTTGGGAGTTGGATGTATGTTATGATTTGTATAATACTAGATATTGCATATACATTGGGAGTGGTCAGTAGGTATATGATTAATCTAAGTATACATTATTGAGAGACGATAAATTGGATTCTTAGGTATTTGAGATGAACAATCAAAAAGGCATTTTTCTTTGAAAGTATATATATCATTTTACATGGATTTAGATCTATCAGGAGATTTAGATGGTATACGAAGTACAATAGAGTATATCTTCCCTTTATGAAATACAACGGTGATTTAGATTCTTAGGCTGTAGAAGATTGTTTCACTTTTAACTATAAAAAGATAAATACATTTCAATCACGGAGGCTAGAAAGTAGATGATTCAGATACAAAGCTTTATGATAATTTTGGCAAGGATCAAGGGATTGGAAAGCTTCATAGTGATAGTATAAGTGTTACTCATCTTGATAAGAATTGTGTTTTTCATGTCAGGATGAAACACATTCAGCTGAGACATCATTTTGTACGCTTTCACTTATTTATTGAGCAGTTGTTCTTAAAGTAGATACATACAACTCAAAATCCTGTAGATATATTAATAATGGGGGTGACTATCAAGAAACCAAAGTTATGTTTGGATTCAGTTGGATTCCAACAAAATTGAGACTAGAGGTGAGTCATACTATAGTACAAGACTATAAAGATGATAAAGATGAAGAGGCAGATCCAGATGATATTTGTTAGGTGCTATCAATCACCAAGTGAGAGATTGATGGAGAGTGGAGCCTATAGCACCCAAAGGAACAGAGCTCCATAGACTCCAAAGAGGAGCTCCTGTGCTTGCTACATTGTGTATTAATGCCTAAAATTAGCATAGTTACGGTGGACAACATCTATATGCAGAAATCATGATCACACTGCAAGGAACTCGGCTCCAAATCACAAAATAGAGCTAGTGGGGTAAATGTGTTGCAGATTGGTGCAACAATATCAATAGTTATTCCTCTATGATTTGGGAATTTAATCCCATGATTAGAGCATGAATAGTATGATCTACGGGCATTGTTTCTCGATAAAATTTATTTGTGAAAGTGAATCGTCGAGAGGATGATTTCGGAGCAAAGGCATTCTCTTGTGAGGTCAAGTGCAAAGTTTGGAGCAATATTCTATAAGTTCGTATATTGTTAGAGTGCTGATCTCTCTCTCTCTCTCTCTCTCTCTCTCTCTCTCTCTCTCTCTCTATATATATATATATATATATATATATATATATATATATATATATATATATATATATATATATTACTCAAACAGTCATTTGGAGAAAAATTTTTATTCATTATAACTTAATAATATGATGAATTAACTATTGAAGTGGAATAAAGTGTTGAGACAAAAAACAATGTTAGCTGGTCTATTTATATACATACCACCAAATTCCCATGAATTTACATACATAACATCTAAATTTTATTATTTTACTGTAGAATTTGAATATGCTCATCAATAACACCCAAGAGATACAGAGTGAAACATATGAGAGAGAGAAGGAAAGGAATGTGCAATAATGAATAGTAAAATAGATTCATGATTAGCCCTTTCTAAGAAATGATTCCCCCCATTTATAAGTGAGGGAACAGAATATATGTAATTACATGCATGTCTTCCTTTAATAGGGACATTACAATGTATTTTAAGTATTTTATAAATGTATACATGTAGCTCAACTATCCTATTACTCAGTTGTTTGAGATAAGAGGGCCTTGATTATGCATGATACACTCGTCTATCAGCTTCCAATGGTTACGGGACTGCTATTGACTAGAGGGGGAATCATGTAATCAATCCCTAGCTGAGGACCGCCTAAGGCTACATTATCATGCAAAGAGGGGATCACTACATTCCGATTGGTAGCTCACCCCATAAAAAAAGGTTCTACAAGATGCCCTTGGAGTGTATCCTTGCCCTCTGATTAGGAGTCTTGGAAGCGTTTGCAAGATGATTGACAACACTGAACTTTTCCCTTGAGCTGGGTTGGAACGAGTGTCGGATTGTTGCATTCTCTCTGCTCAACTTACTTGGGTCTTTTGTTTAGACGACCCACATCCGGTTAACATCAAGTCTTGGTTTAGGAGGATTATATCTGGTCAGATAGGTCCTTTGGTCTTCTGCTAACGAGGGATCTCTTCATCTTCCATTGATCAGCCTTTCTAGTTGTACCTCTTTGTCCCTTAAGGCGTTGGATCTCCTCGTGATTCACGATAAAGACATTTTTGATGTACATTCACATTTATAGTACTCGAAACTTTAATATCACATCAAAAATATCTTCATTTCAACTCTTAAAGCTGAAATACACCTCTTCATACAAAACTAACATAATAATATGTCAGCAAAAATTGTAAGTCTAGGAGTTGGATATGTAAATGTATAAGAATTAATCTGTGGCATGTCTGTAAACATTCCTTTTTCTATTATGCGGCCATTAGCAATCTTCCTCAGAGGTGTCCTCAAGAAAGTTGTCATAGTAGATATGTAAAAACTAACGGCGACCAAAAACTTAGAGAGTAGATCATAAGACTGCCACAACAAAAATTTAGCATAGATGGATATGCAAGCAACACAAACTGCACAAGTAATTAAATTTGGAAAAAAAATACAACTATTTTACTATTATTAATTATGACTGTGAACCTAATTTCCACCTTGACTTCAAGTTCATACTTTAAGATGATTGCTAATCACCACTCCAATGTGAACAAACGGTGCATTAATTTTCTTCGCCAAGGAAAGTTCTGAGGGGTTTCTGTCAACTTCAAGATCAATAGGACTGCCGGGTGGCATAAAATCAGAGAGAGGAAGAGAAGAAAAACTACTCATTCTCTTTTGTCTTTCCTTGCTTATCATTCCCTTTTCCATTCCGATAAAGATTAGAATTGCTATTATAAGAAAATAAATCTAAAGTTTTCTTTTCAACGGGTAATGATTCTCTATCTCTTATGCACAATGATAGAGCCATAAATCCTTAATAAAAAATGAAGGAAATAAGAAGTCTTTTATATTACAAGGATTCTCTTAAAAGAGAAAATATTACATCCGTTGTCATGATATGCGGACAACGATGTGAATTCAATCACATCTGTGCGTCGTCTATACATACGGGTGTTCGAACGTAACATTTTCACTTCTTAAAGAAACATATTCTTATAATTGATTTTCGATCTTTCTTATTTGAGTTTGATGATGGCTTACTCATGAAAAGATCCAATAATGTTTAACGGATGATATAGTGAAATATAGATTTGTATCATAGGCCACAGAGGCAGAGTTAGGAGCTGTGTGAGTTGTAAGCCTTGTAGGCCACAGTTTGGCGAAGTCCGTAGGCCGCAAAGGGCTAAGTCGAGAGTTGAACGAGCTTGCTAGCACCTAACTTCGACATCTATAATAGCTTTTGTAGTTCTAGCTCTTAACTTCGGCATCTATAATAGTTTTTGTAGCTCCCAACTCTAGTCTCTATGACCTACGGACAATATCTCAATTCATGTAGCTCCCAACTCCGGCCTTTGCGGCCTACAAACATTATCTCGGCTCATGTAACTCCTAATTATAGTCTCTCTAACTTACGGACATTATCACAGCTCGTGCAATTCTCAACTCTGGTATGTGTGGCTTATAGATGTTATCTCGACTCATTCAACTCCCAAATTTGTCCTGTCAGACCATGGATGTTATCCACAGCTCGTTCAACCCTTGACTTAAACCTTTACGGCCTATAGATTTCGCCGTAGCTTTCGACTATAACTATGTGACCAATTGTGACCTACGCGGCTTACATAGAGGAAGAGAAGAAAAACTACTCATTCTTTTTTGTCTTTCTTTTTTTGTCATTCTTTTTTCCATTCCAATAAAGATTAGAATTACTATTATAAGAAAATAAATCTAATATTTTCTTTTCAAGGGGTTATGATTCTCCATCTCTTATGCACAATGATAGAGCCATAAATTCTTAAGAAGTCCTTCATATTATAAGGATTCTCTCAAAAGAGAAAATATTACATACGTTGTCTTGATGTGCGGACAACGTTGTCAATACAATCACAACTACGACGTCATCTACACATACGAGTGTCCGAACGTAATATTTTCTCCTCTTAAAGACACGTATTCTTAGAATTGATTTCGATCTTTCTTATTGGAGTTTGATGATGGCTTACTCATGAAAAAATCCAATTATGTTTAGTGGATGTTATAGTAAAATAAATCTATATTTCGTATAAAAACTCTCATCTCAATAGAATTTGACAACCACTTTTGATAATCTTATAAATTAAGAAAATTTTCTCTCTCAACGTAATTTTTTTTTTTTTGGTAGTAACTCTAATCATTAGAGACAAAATGCGAAATTAATATATCTGTGATAGGGTTGGTGTAGCTTTGACAGACAAAATTAGAGAGAGTCGTCTTAGATGGTTTAGTCATACTAAACGTCAATCATTTAATAATCCGATTAGGAGAGTAGATGTTTTTTGTTAAGAAAGGTAGAGATAGACTTAGGAAGACATCAGCATATTTATATAAAAGTGATCTTAATTTCTTAGAATTAAATAAAAATATGACACTAAATAGGACGCAACGGAGAAAAAGGATTTATGCAGCCGACCCCACCTATTAGGATAAATATTTTATTGTTCTTGTTGTTATTGTAGTTGTAATTGTAATCTTTACCCTAATAAGAGGAGACGTTTTTTTTCCCTCATTTCCACTTTAGGTGCCACTGTGCATTTATAATGATATTATAGTGTACAGATTGCCCACAAACTCTCCTTAATTACCAAAGTGAATGCATCATTTACTTCTATTGGAGTACTGATTGGTAGTCATCTTAATTAAAATATGAACTTGAATGGCAAAGTGAAAATTAGGTTCACAATCATAATTAATAATGGTAAGTGGTGGTATTTTTCGAAATTACCTGTACAATTTGTGCTGCTTGCATTGCTATTTATGCTAAAAGTTTTGGTTGTGGTTTTATTACATATCTACCCTCAAATCTTGCGTCACAGTCAGTTCTTACATATCATTTTTGGTATTTCACAACTTTCAGGACTCTTCTAGGCAAAGGAAGTTCACACTATTTAATTGTATTCAGAAATATAAATATTCTGAAAGAGTTGTAACTAAGAGCAGCAGCAGCATCTGACTGTTGTATTCAAATGATACGAAGTCCCTCAAAATTGGGATTTGCCTCATTATTTCACATGCTATATATGACATCTATAATTGTTTATTATATTATGGGATTAATTGCCTATTACTCTCTTTGTGAATTGTGATGGAGGCAATCTATGTGCAAATTATTAAGTTAATCAATGAAGAGAAAATTCTCCAAAATCTTAGCTACGAGATGGCTTCTTTTCATACGACCCTATTTATAAATGTAGACGAAAATTACGCCCCATGATTCTCAAGAAGATTGAAGAGTCCATGAGACAAAGAATATCAAGGGACAAACCCGCCGATAGAAAATTTGGGGAACCTAAATGCCCGACAAGATGAACCTGACTCAAGTCAAAACCAACTATTATAAGGGCAGCCATCTCCCAGGTCCTCTTCGTCTAAAGGCAGACCACCTGTCGGATTACGATGATTTACGCTCTACCCCATGGCTCATGTCGACAGAAGCTCCTTGGTGGAGATCAAGGGTTACCAGACTATGCCTACCGTTTGACAAAATTTAGCTGATCTGATCAGTCCTACCGACCACAACCAGTGAGTTGACTAATACTGTTTACAGATCTATCCGACCTGTGACACCATCAGATCTAGTTACGATAACAAACATAAGTCAAAGAGGTTGGAGTTATGAGCTGCATGAGTTATGAACGATGCCAGCCATATTGGTGGCATGTAATAACATATATTGACCATATAAAGAGCTATATGAGTTGTGAGTCACGTGGGTTGTCGTTAATCACATAAGCATAATGGTGAGCTGTGATAATGTTTACAGGTTTTAGAGGTCAGAGTTGAGAGCTATATGAGATATGGACCATGTAGTTCGTATTGATAAGTTGCAATAACATTTTTATGTCACAAAGGCAAAAGTTACAAAATACATGAGCTGTGAGCCACATGGGTTGTAGTTGGTACATAGGCCGTAGTGGTGAGTTTCGATAACGTTCGTATGCCACAATGCCACGTTGGTTGTAGTTGGTCACAAATGCCATAATATGAACTGTGATAATGTTTGTAGGCAGCAGAGGCTAGACTTAAGAGTTTCATAAGTAAACAATTTAGGTTGTAGTTCATCATGTTAACCATAGTGGTGAGCTGTGATAACGTCTGTAGTCCATAGAGACTAGAGTTTAGAGCTACATGAGTTGTAAATCACATAGGTTGTAATTGGTCACGTGGGCCATAATGCGGGCTGCATTAATGCACATAGGTCATAAAGGTCAGAGTTGGGAAATGTATGAGCTGTGAGCCACATGAGACATAGTTGATTACATATGTTGTAGTGGTGAGTTGTAATATCATTCATAGCCACAAAGACTGAGGTTGGGAAATACATGAGATATGGACCACATAAGTTATAGTTGGTTATATATGATGTAGTGGTGAGCTCTGATAACGACCGTAAGCCATAGAGGCTAGATTTGAGAACTGCATAAATTATTGACCATGTAGGCTATAGTTGGTCAAGAATGCTGTAGTGTTGAGCTACGATAATGTTTGTAGACTATGAAACCTGAGTTGGGAGCTGCATGGGCTGTGAAACACATTGGCCATAGGCCGTGGTGGGGAACAGTGAGGAGAGAGCTTCAAGCTTTTAAAGAAAATCATCATATCCTGAGTATGACTGTTGGAAGCATTTATTATGGAGTGTGTTATTACAACGTCTTCGAAATGTGTCATTGCACGATATGTGTGGTGCCTCATTGCATCATATTCGATGGGTGTTGTTATACAATCTTCGGGGTGCTTCATCATACCATCTTTGAGTTGCGTTGATAAACAATATATGGGGAGCACATTGCACACTATTTGGGTGTTGTTACACCATTTTTGTGGTGCATTGTTACACAATCTTCGAGGTGCTTTACTTTGTAGAATCCTTCATAACTCTGCAATATACGTGTGATTGTGTAAGGGGATTAATAGTAACGATCAAGGGGTGACGAATGGTAGTTGACAGTGACCTGAGAGCAGTTGTTGACAGTAGTCGGCAGTTGCGGGAGCAGGAAACGTTTGTCAGGTCTTCGATTCAGGATAACACTAGAATTTAGCTCATTCTCTCCATCCAACTCTACATTCAGCACTTCCTTTGATTCAAGCTCTCAGTCTCCTTTCATGAAGGGGTGACACCATATTTATAGAGTCTAGGAGAAGTCTTTCTAAAAGTAAGAAAGGAATCAGGATACTCAATTGGATGGCCCAGAGAGAAATCATTGATCGATTAGATTAAGTTTTGTAGACATTTGAGTATCTTAACAATATCAAAATTAAGTGATATTGAGTTCACTGGATTCATCTTGTCGAGACGCTCAATTTGACCATAAGCTTGTCAGATTTGGAATATATTTGACTTTCGAATTGGGAACTATAAGCTTCCTAAAGCGGCTTAATGACTTAATTTGGGCTTGATTTGACTTTGATATGACCAACTTTGGTGACATTATATTCGCCTGGTTAAGCCAAAGTTTGCTAAAATTGGAGTTCTCATTGATTTTTAATTGGAGTTTGGACGTTGCTTACACAAAATAAGCTCTGAGATCCGTGCTGATCTCCTCAAGATTCATGTCAAATGACAAATTTTGTTTATGACGTATAAATAATAATTTAAAATTTTCAATATTCCATAATAACTCCATTTGAAAAAAATACGAAATTTATATTATAATTAACATAGAATATCAAATTACATCTAAAACAATAATTTTTTTTCTTTCTACCAATCATCATGTCTTACTTTCTTCTAACTCCTTAAAGAAAGTCAATCTCTTTTATAGCTTCCCCAATTTCAAACATCAAATAATAAAAACAATAATAATAAATTGAAATGTAAAGATTTCTTTTTGAGGACTAATGAAATCTGCAAAATTAGATAATTCATGGGATGTTCATGCAAACAATGTGAACTCATGAGACACAGCCAGCACATATCTGCTGTCCACTGGTGGATGCCTCACATTCCTCCACGCTGCTCCAGACTTTGAATTGCTTCATATTGCACACTTTGCACTCTTCAAATCTCCTCCTTTTAATTAATCATCCCAAAACCTAATCATTAACAACCATAATCTTTCACTTAGTCTTAAATAAGAATAAATTTAGATTTATAATTAAGCCTAATTGAAGGGTTAATTAGTTAAATATTGTTTAATGAATTAAGATTGGACCTTGCATGTGCTGGTCGCACTCTGCCAGCTTAGTTAACCGCTTTATGTGGAAGCATGGCGGCCAGCCGGTCACCTAAAATTGTTTTAAATCAAAATAAAAAAATTTCCCTGATTTGAAATTAATTTAATTCAACAAAGAAATTTATTATATAGATTGCAATCTGGATTCGAATTTCTACAAATGCTTATGCAATAAATTAATCGATATGAAGCAGACCTAGTTAGGGGTGTAAAGGAGCCAAACACGGGCGAGCTAGACTCAGCTTGTGTTCGGCTCGTTTATATTTTAAGTTCAAAAAGTGTGTTCGTGTTTGGCCCGTTTACTTAGCGAGCCGAACACGAGCCGTTCACGAACAAAGAGTTGTTTTGACAACCCTAATCACGTACCTATATGATATTAAGGATTGAGGCAAGATTGAAAAAATATTTTTTTTTATTAAAATATCATCTGAATCTAATTTAATAATTTTTAATCTATTTTCTTAATTAATAATTTTAATTGATTATAAATCATTGTAGCCCTGTAGTCAATTAAACTTTTTAAAAATGCTGCTCATAATAAATATATATATATAGTTGTTGAGTAATATTTCGAGTCAAAACGTGCCGAACAAGAACGAACAAATCCTTATTCTTGTTTAGCTCATTAACTTAGCGAACGAGTTGAACACGAGCTTCTTAACGAGACGAACACGAGCTGCTCGCGAACAACAAGCCGTTTTGACAGCCCTAGACCTAGTTAACTCTAAACAGATCTCTGTATAGGTTGGGGGACCTACTTGCCTAATTATTCAAATAAAGTCAATATAAATATTAACCATAAAATTAAATATTTTAAAAAAACTTAGGTTGACCCTCCCAGTGTTGAGTCAAAGTATTTTTATGAGGGGAATATGTAGTTTGAGGGTGGCACCTACTCGACCCAATTCATACAATGAAAAAAGATTTTTTTTTTAAATTAGTTCTAAAATTATTGTGAGAAAATATTAATTTGAAATTTATTTTAAATATTGTATTCCTGATTATTCACAATTGTAGGATAAAGGTTAACATATTAACTTTGCATGGCATACACAAATAAATGAAGAATTTTCTATAAGACATGAGTTTTTAAGTAGAATCCGAAAAGAAAAGTATGAGATCTTATTTGTTTAGATGATTATATTAATTGATAGTTTAGATTATTGATACGACCAAATTGTTATGAAGTACTAGTAATTTATGATTCGTGCAAATATATGTGTCAATCGAGTAGTTAACGAGTCTGAGTTATATTGATCATGCAAGGAACTTTTCAGTTCTATCCACGGGACTCCGAAGACATTAACAATCAGAAACAACAATCATTCTTAACCCCTCATGAAGTCATTAGAAAAATTGGGATTTCATATTACAAGTAGTCTCCTAACCAAGCACAAATCTCATTATTTGCAAATTTCCTACATTATTGCATCACCCTAACAATAATATTCTTATTCTTCTAGAGTGGTGTAGGTTCTAATCGTTTCACTAGCCTATTTTTGTAATACTAGATCACAACCTATTTTAACAGCTTAAGTGATCTGTTTTTGAGCAAATTACAAGCAGAAGGTTAAACTATTAACTTATAAATATATTACATCTAATAATATAACAAAGGATTCACCAATTGCATAGAATCCAATTCGAGGAAGAGAGAATTTTAAGTCGTACTCATTACGGTTGAACACAACATAAATTTCATTGCAAAAAAAAGTATAACAAAGTGAGAAGTATCTCACTGGTGTTGTCCACTGCTTCATATGAAATTACAATGTAATCTTTGTGTTTTGCACTATTTTGAGTATGGAAGTTAATACTCACTAACACTTACACGTGTACTCACACTTACATTTGTTCTCACTTAAGAGAATAATCACTCACACTCCTCTGGATTCCTCTTTTTTAATGCACCAACTACTCCTAGGTATTCTCCTTCTTCATATCGTTGGTATTCAATACACTATTCTCTTTGTTGGTTCATATTAGGCTATTTTTACTCCTTTGACATGAAATGACGTGAATGAAGGTGTTCAAACAAAATTCCACTCTTACAGGTGCTTGGTCCTTTGGAGTAGGTCGCCTATGCCAAGCACCAGTTCTAGCACCTTGACGCTTAGTTCATTGGTTCTGGGAGTCCCGGACGCTTAGACACCCAAAACTGATGCCTAGGTGCGGCCAATTCAGCCTGTTTTGAGTCTTTTTTTCTCCCCAAACTACACATTAACCTGTACACTGTATATACAACTATAAATAACATGAAAAACCATAAAAATGGTCATATATATATATGTGTGTGTGTATATATATATATATATATATATATAGAAATAACTTGCACACGTGTTACATATAATTTACACATGATGATTTTTCATTTAACTGAGGAAGACATTAACACCATAAAATAAACATAGATTTATTTTTTATTTTTTACGGTATAATAGACATAAATTGTGTAGCGTAAATTTCAATTTGAAAGTTGAGGCAGTCTTGATACATTAGAATTATTTTTGATAGAGCACTTATCATTTGTGGTCATTCTTCTTTGATAAAAAGAAACCAAATACCAAAACATCATGTCCTTTATAAATATTTGTTTTCATGTCGAGAGTCAAAATTGATGTTGATGATATATG
Organism: Papilionanthe hookeriana x Papilionanthe teres; assembly: GCA_022702705.1. Lineage (NCBI taxonomy): Eukaryota > Viridiplantae > Streptophyta > Magnoliopsida > Asparagales > Orchidaceae > Papilionanthe > Papilionanthe hookeriana x Papilionanthe teres. The sequence continues at coordinate 114,659,346 of CM040432.1, forward strand.
ATGACTTTATTAGTGATGATGTGTGTCAGTTTCTTGGCTATGGTTTGTAATGAAATCATTCATTAGTATCGATGTTGGTGTTGATGATGTGCATTATAACCAATCAAATGCATCAATGGCATATATGTGCATATTTGGTGAGGAAATGTGTCAAATATGTGTATTTGTTCTATAGAAGATATGGAGTCATAAAGTTGACTATCATCTATATGTTTGGGTGACAATGGTTTAAGAACGATAGTTGAGTGATAATTGTCAATTTAGTTGAGAATTTTTGAGAGACTATAACTGGATGATAACATTAAGTGATTGCAATTAGAAGACAATGGTATGTGGACTATAGTTGAGCAACAATTATCAAGGAATTATGGCCTGATGATAGTGGTAAAATGGTCATGGTCAAGCAATGATAGTCTGGCGATCATAGTTGGGCAACTGCTATGTTCAAGAATAATGGTTGCTATATCCTAATTAAGTGATAGTGGTTGGCATATCATATTTAGACAACAACAGTCAAGATATCATAGTTTGATGATAAGAATCATATGCTCGTGTCTATCAATGATAGTTAGACAACCATGGGCAAGTTGTCATAGCCCAATAATAGATGTTGGGTACCAATTCTTATAATCTAGTGAGGGTAGTAGTAGTAGGTTGTAATGCACAGACTATGATAGCCGTGCAATATAGATCCGATGATGATGTTCAGTAGTGATAATCCAACATTAGCTAAATTCTAGTAGTATTTTCAAAATGGTAATGGTACAATGACTATTATTAAATATAAATGATTTTATGATACTCGTGCTTTTATGTTAGTAGTGCTTCAGAAATAATAATCATATGGAATTATTATCATAGTGGTGATCTCATGAAGGGATTGATCAATCAGTGGAAATAATTAGATGATAATGTAAAGTGGCAATGGTATGAAAATTGTAGTCAGACAGCCATGATTTAGTGATGACGACTAATCAACATTATCCACAATCTAATGATGATGGCCTAATAGTCGTGGTAGGGTGATGATATTCATATGGAAACAATCGAATAACTATAGTTCAATGTGAACATTTAGGCAATGAAGGTGGGATACTTGCTTTTTGATGGTGATTGTCAGGCAGCAACAATCACAATCCAGCCTCTTTAGGTTTTCTTTTTGTATCTTTTTCTTCTCTAATTATTTTTTATGGTTAACTTAGCTTCTCTTAAGTTTACTGTTATTTGTGATATTTACTTTCTTGTGGGTTTGTTTTGATAGCTATTCATGTTGGTTTTGTATTTTATTTCATTGAGTTTTGTTTTCTTATTAATTGGTTTTGTATTTCTCATTTATGATATGTTTGGCTTTTCTTGGTTTTGCAGATATATGTGAAGTTATCTTTCTCTTCAAACGGTTGATGTAGTTGGGTTTGTAGCCGACTTGAGTTAGCTACTCTTACTCTTTTTGATGATTCAAAATTGGAACAGATGATAGTTGTTGAAGATGTGAATGGTGATTGAAGTTCTTGTTGCTTCTTGGTTGCTTTTTTTATCAATATTTTATTGATTTTTGCTAGGTTTTTTGGATACTTTTTATTGTTTTTCCTATTGTTTAGTTTTTATGTTTCATTTATTAGGTTTTGGTTGGAGTTGTGTTGTCAGTTCTTTTACTTGTATTTTTTCTTTTTATGAATAAAGTTGTGTCTTACTCTCAATTTTCGAAAAAAAAAAGTACAGAAGTTATGTTTCTTAGATTGTGTCTCGTTAAATGGACCTTATATTAATATGTTTGGTTCGTTACTTGTTTGCAAAGTAAATTTGATCTAGTCATTGTTTAGGCTAAGACAAGTTAGCATGTGATGCGTATTTATTTGAGCTCAATCTTTTGTGTATTCATCATGAAAGTTTATTTGAATCGATGATGACATTGGGTTTGTGGTTTGGGTTCGGGTATATCCCAAATTAGCCCGGCATGAAATTGTTAGACCCGAACCCAACCTGAATATTAAACGGGTCAGAAAGTCCAATGGAAACATGACTCACCTTTAGCTTGTCAACTCGAATCCAACCTACATAACATGTTTAATATAAGAAATAACATCTATTCAGATAAAAATCGGGTAAATTTTGAGTTGATGGATCAATTTCAACTTACTTTAGGGTTGGCGGGTAAGTTTCTGCTCATTTTCAGATTTGTAGGTCAACCCAAACTCATGACGTAATCCAATATTATTCCTACCAACCCAAATCCAAATTAAAGTTCAAATCTAATTCACGTGTCGGGTTAAGTTTTTACACCCCTTACTTAAACTTATAGAGGTTTAGCTAAATATTTTTAATTAAAATTTACACTATATTAGTATTTAATTAGATTTTTTTTTAAATATAAAAAATATAGCAAGGAAATCTACAATTAAATTAAAAAATGACTGCGATCTGTAAATTTGTTGTAAAAATGTAATTTTACAATGGCGGTGGGATGAACATCAAATCACACATTCACCCACGATCGGACGGCTAAGAAATAACTGAAATATTTTGACAGAATAATTTTAAAAAAAGGTATTGATGCGCTAATGAGTGACGTCAGCCACGGAAGGTTGTTGGTAAAATAAGTCAAACACCGTCCTTATCTCTTTCTATCTCTTTCCCACTCCCACTCCGCGCAAGCTTGGCTTGGCCACTTCGCCAGGTGGGTCCCACGCGGTTTTCAGGCCGCTAGTTCGATCTCTGTGGGGCCGTCAAGCATGGCTTCGGTGACGGTTTGATGATATGTACATAATTATTTGAGGCTGCGCGTTCATTCTAATTGCCTTTCATTATTCAAATAAATCAACTCAATAAAATCAGACTATATTGAATTAAGTTTAAATTTAGAGTTATTCTTTATGGTTAAAAAATTCGAAAACTTTAATAAAGTTTTTATTTTTGGTCAAATTAATATTTTGATACAAAACATTATAATTGATAGAATATTTTTTTAACTTAAAATAAAAATTATAAAATGATATGTCATCAATAAATTTATCATTTGACATGAATTTTAAGATATTTTTTATTAAAAAATCATCTAGAAGTTTGATTTTGATAAACTTACCGTCAAATTGATCAGCTTGATAAAATGAACCCAAAGAAACTAAAATTGGTTCAGTCCAAGTTAAAACAAACACAAGTCGTTAAACTTTTTTTTAGAAGTTTTTTGTACATAATTGGAAGGTTAAATGGATTCAAAATCTGACAAGATTATAGTCAAATCGAGCCTCTCGGTGAGACTAATTCAACGAGCTCAATATTGCTCAATTCTGACATCATTAATGTACTTAAATGTTCACCATATGTCATGAGATCAAAGGAATCTCTCAGAGTCGTTTGATGGAGAGGTTTGAATTCTTTCCTTAATTGCAGAAATGTATCTTCCAAACTTTATAAATAAAGTCATGCACTTTTCCTTGATAAGAGACATAAACTTAGAGTCAGAAGAAGACCGAAGCTGAAGCTCATTATCGTTTCTACAACGAAGATCCTTAGAATTCCTCCCGCTCCTCAATCACCAACCATCGTAGAGCACCAACCATCGTAGAGCACCATCTATCGAACATCGTCTACCACTGTTGGTCATTCCCTAACATTGATCACCATCGACCGTCACCCGTTCCTTGAAATGAAGACCCTTATGTAGGCATAATGTGCATTGCGAGCATACATTATGGAACGGTGATGCACCAAGTGGAGCAATATGTCATCTAGTACATGGTGCAACGACATAACCTCAATAATTATGTAACATTGCATCCCAAATAGAATGCAACGATACCATCGATGAGGGTGTAATAATGCGATCCACATACAGTACAATGACGCCCCTCCCGATGATGTTTTAACATTGCATATTGAATGTTCTTTCCTCGTATCTCACCACTACGATCTACGAGACCAACTATAACGTACAAGATCCATAGCTCGTGTATTCCTAACTCTGGCCTTTGCAGCTTATAAATGTTATCACAGCTTGCTAGCTCCTAAATCGACAGCTATAACAAGTTTTGTAGCTCCTAATTCTAGTCTCTATGACTTACATAAAATATCTTAGTTCATGCATCTCCCAACTCTAGCATTTATAGCCTTGACATTATCTCGGCTCATGCAACTTCCAATTATAGTCTCTCTAACCAACGAATATTATTACAGCTCGTGCAGTTCTCAACTCTGGCATTTGTAGCTTATAGATGTTATCTCGGCTCATTCGGCTCCTAAATTTAGCCTCTCCAACTTACGGATGTTATCCACAACTCGTCCAACTCTTTACTTAGGCTTTTGCGGCTTACGGACTTCGTCGCAGCTTACCACTATGACTTATGTGATCAACTGCGGCCTACGCGGCTTACAACTCGCTCTGCTTGTGACTCCTGCCTATGTAGCCAACGAACATCATCACAGCTCACCATTAAAACCTATGTCACCAGCTATAGCCTACGTAGCTCACAACTTGAGCTCTCAACTTTAGTTCATCTGTCTTCTGTAAGTCATCACAACTCAACATTATAGCCAATGCGACTAAATACAACCTACATCGTCCACAGCTTGTACAACTTCTGACTCTAGCCTTTGTGGCATACAAATGTCATGAAAACTCACCATTACAACCTACATGACCAACTACGCCTTATATAACTCACAACTCTCTCGGTTGCCAAATCAGAATTTGTTATTGGCCTTGAAAAAATATTTAATTTAACATATATGTAATTTTTTATTTTGAAAATTTGTGTTTTAATTTTGAAAAATACGAGACCGAAGTGATCTCATACATTTAATAGTTTAAACAATCGAGCACAACACTACAAGAGATATGCCACCCCAAGAGAAACATATTAATTGATTGTGGGCTCAATCATATAAACTGCATAATTTATGACACCTATTTGGTATGTGAATCTTTTTATTGACCGACAAGTTCTCATTCCTAATATAAAGATTAGATATGGTTATTTATCTAGGTTCCAAGTTCCCTATAAGAGCAAGCCTCTATAGTTAATTACATCACATATGACTGAAGTCACTTAAGAAAACTCTCGATGATGATCAGATGTACTTTTCTTAAAGAATTCAAAGTTTAGGTTCAAGCTCGGACATGGAAAAGTCAAATGAGAAAGGACCAAATATAAGCAGTTGTTCTCGAAATCCAAAGCGAAGAAAAGTAGGGGGTGTCATGGATCTTGAGGAAAGCCTTAGTAACTTCTCAAACTATCATATTATTTGGCTTCAATTTTGAAGAAATGTTATTATTTAATGTTTCAATCTTGCAAATTTTATTGTTTGGGACTTGCACTTGCATAAAACTTGATTATGCAAATAGCCCGCAGAGATAGGAAGGTTTACGTCGTACCGAACGACAACCTCGGAACTTAAGGTGAGTTAGGACTTATACTGCATAACACAGTTGCTGACCCACTAAAAATATGTTAAGATTTTCATGTCTATTTTATATTGATTTTGATGATATTACACTTTAAAGAATGATATTTTTGATGATATGTTGCAGATATGTTGATTTATGGACAATGGAGCCAAAAAATGTAAAAATGAGCAAATTTGGAGCAAAAAGGACCAAAAAGAAAAAAATTTGATCTAAGGCGCCGACGACGAAATCGACGGCACCGAAGACGTGTTTTTCCCGGGAGTTTAGAAAAATATTACAAGGAAGCCCGCCGACGGCGAGATTGAGGCCGCCGATAGCGGCCCTTATGAAAGAGAGTCCAATGCTAAGTATTCTAGAAGGTCGCTGACAGCGTGCTCGAGGCTGCCGACGACGAGGAAGTTGGTTCTCTCATGAGGTGCTTCGAATTTGGACGATTTTTGAAGGGATGCGTGGAAAACTCTTGGAAACTCTTCAACCACTTTAAAAGAAACAATTTGGGGCCGAAAATGATGTCCACTAGTGTCCATTGTTGTTGTTTGTTGTTGTCAGTTAGTCCGCCAAGTCTATAGTGTGTCACTAGAGTGTTATATTGTGTCTTGTTTCCATTATAATTTTAGATAGTGAGTTCAATTAGTGATATGTTTGAGGATTTCTTCGAGAGATTGTAAGAGAAGAATGGAAGTGAGAGATTTCTTCCTACTTGCCGTTTCAAATGAGAATTCTGCGTAGTGTAAAGAAAGGAAGAGATTCAAAGGAAATTCACGGAGTTTGTTTGGGGAGGAATTCGAGATAACTTGTATTTACTTATTTTAGTTTGTAAAACTTTATTTTTATATATGAAATCCAAGTTTTGTCGTTTCTTCTCCATGAAATCTGAGTAGTTTTTCTGGCTTTCTCTTTGTTTTGATATTTTAGTGAAATGGTAATTTAAAATTAGTGTTCAAAGAGATTTTTAAAGAAGTTTTGATAATCTTTTCACTTAAATCTTAATTTACTTTTAATTTGGTCAATTGATTAGTTAAAATATGTTGAGTTTAACAACTATAGTGAAGATTACATCCGAGATTTAGGAAGGTCAAAGTCCTTGAAAGTAGGGTGCAAATAAAAAGGGAAATAATATTTATCGGGCGCGGAATTGGAGATTTAGAGTGACATACTAAAATCCTCAATTCAATCATATCGTTTGGGCCCTCAGGTGAGGGGAACGTGGGAGCTCCGAAGTGAATGCCGGTATCTTCCCAGCCTAGCCGCATATTCAGTAACCAAGCATAGGATTAGTCAATGTTCTTTATGTCTGGACCAAAGGGTAAAGAATATGTATGCTCCTATTTGACACAACACTGTTTTTAAACTAATTTTAATTATTTATTTACTTAAATTTCTTAACAAGGAGAATGATTCTTGCTTATATATTTGAACTTCGCTTTATTGGTTAAATTAGTTAACTGTGATAGAACTAGTTTATTAAAATTTTATCTGATTTACGATTGCATATTAGTGACAGATAGACAAATCGATTAAAAAATTCTCATTGTAAATTGGTTTCTATAATCCTAGTCCGTAGCCTCTGACCGTAGCTTCTGAACTATCCCTGTGGGATCGATATCCAGGACTCCATTAGAGTCATGTATTACTTGAACGATAGGTATACTTGCGTTGAAAGATAGCTCTGCGATTATTGAATATCTTTATACATATATTTATCAAATAAAAGCAATTTTAAATTAATGCAAAGTGCGCGGGGCGGTTCAATTGCATAGAAGTCTAAAGAGAGTTTAAGAATTTATGTCACACTAGGTGGAAAAGATTGAATTCCTATGAGTTTATTTTTGTTATTTAAGGCTAAGGGATGGTCTAGTTGGAGTAGATCTGTTCATTTTTTGCTCTACTGAAGTTGATCCACTTCTTATTATGTCTTGTCGTCGCCCTCCGTCAGCTTGCTTCCTCATTCCGCTTCCTAGAAAGGTTGCTCTGAGCTCCTTAACATGGCACTTAAAGTTTAGGGTTAGGTTTTATGTGTGAACCTATTGTTCTCGTGTCAAATGGTAAGGAAAAGAACCAATGGCAAGTAAAACAACATGTGACCTATGAAAGACCGAAGCGAGCCATAAGAATTCAGGCTCGGTGAAGGCTCAAATTTATCATTCCTGAAGGTATCCGTAGGAAACCATTGATCATCCACGTATATAAATTGTGACATTTAATTTGAATTTTCCAACAAGACAATCATAAGAGGGAAATTCTTAACAATGTACAGGTAATCGATGAGTAGAAATTCAAATTTTATCATTCAAAGTTCATGGTTATCATGCATACGACTAAAAAGATTTTTTTTTAGCAATCAAAAAGTATTTATGTTGTAATGAATATATTTTTTTTGTTGTTATATTTGTGTATTTTGAAGAAACAGATTGTCCACAAGTCGATTACACTATCGGGCTATGACTACCTATAGCCTAAGAAAGCAAGAGTCGTTGCTAGTCTAGTGCATTATTGTCATCCTACATTCTCATTAGGTTCTTGGGTCAAGTCCCAATGTCGTTGATGCAATATTATTCTGCTTTATTCGCAGATGCCTTTATCATCATCGCCCTTAACTTTGAAACTATCCAACTTATATGCTTGGTTGATGGTTCATATATAACTGAAGTTATATATGTGTGCTTGTATTAAACATAAGCACATAAACTAAATGATTAAGCAAGAAAAAGAAAACAAAACAAATGAAAATAAAAAAAGGAGGCTAAAGGGAGTGAATTAGTTTCTTTAGATTATCTTTTTATAAAGCTAAATTATCTCCCTATTAGTCATCAAAATTATAGCTATCATGCTAAAGGGAGTGAATTAGTTTCTTATCTTGCTTTTGCTGATGATATCATTATTTTATGTATATGTGCAAGAACTGTATCAAACATATTACCTTCATACTAACTCATTTTGAATAGGTATCTAGTATGGTTTTCAGTAAAAGCAAATGTGAGTTATTATTTAGCAAGCATATTCCTACTGAAAGGAAGTATTGGATTCTTTAGCATACTGGTTTCAAAACAGGGTTTCCCTTCCTTTAAATACGTTGGTGTTAATTTGAATACTAATAGGAGGAAGAATATTCTTTTTGATGATGCTTTACTTAAAATCTCAAAAAGAATACAAAGCTGAGAAAATGCAATGCTATCCTTTGATGGTAGGCTTACTTTGCTTCAGAATTTCCTAAATTCCTTCCCAATGTATGTATTACTATTTGCTAAAATGACTAAAACCATGCAAACTAAGATAAAAAGAATTTTCAACAAATTTCTATGGGTCGGACATGGTACTAGAATCCACTGAACCTCTTGAAGCAAACTTTGCAAACATAATAAGAATGGTGGTTTAGGATTTAGGTCCTTCAACTATTATATTAAGATTAAATTTTGTAAGCTCTTAATTAAATACAGGAAATACTAGAGTATTTGGGCTTAATCTATGAATAAAAAATATGGCAAGCTAGATCACCCTCTTTTATGCTCTTATAAGCTAGTGACTCCATAATGTGGAGGGAGATGTTAAAGGTTAGAAAAAATGCTGACTTTTCTATAACCTGGGATTTAGGTAATGGTGATATTGGGTTTTGGCTTGTTGTTTGGGTCCTTTAAGAGACTTCTCTAATGGTATCAACCCTTCTCATCAAAAGGTAGTCGATTTTTGGATTGATAATAAGCGGAATAGGGATAAGCTCTTGCATTGCTTACCTCATGATCTGGTTAAATATATTATGAATATTCATTTTGATAAATCAGAGAAAGATATGTTGTTGCTAAAACTCATGTTTCTGGTTCACTATTCAACACCTTGCTAACATAATACATTTGCATCAAAATATTGAAGGTGAAAACCATTGGAACTCCTTTTTCAAACCATCTCACTTTTTCTTTGTATGGAGATTAAACTATAAACTATTACCTGTGGATGATATCTTAAAATTAAATTGCTTAGATTGATATCTTGCCACCTAACGTTCAGGCAAGATGAGTAGCAATTTAATTAACTCCTTTTCTCTTGCAGAGATGCGTTAAAAATTTGGAAAAATATAGCTTCTACTTACGGTATTTTTTTACCTGAAAAGGGTTTTAACTCCTTGGATCAATGCAAACATTGTTGGCATCCAAATAATAACAATTTTTATAAGTATACTATACTTGATTCTTTCTATAGTTTGTTGGTTTCTGTGGTTGACTGAAACTGGACATTTGGAGCTGTGTTGTTTGGTGGATGTTGTTCTCTATTGTTCTAATAATCTGATTTTTGAATACTTTTATATCTCTTTATTGTGTAACGTTTGTGCTTCCTGTTTTTGACTATTTGAGCTTAACTTTTTATTGAAAAAAATAAAAATTTTCTTAAACTTTTCTTTGTGTTGAGCTGTATGCATGTATCTTAGGATAGAGGTTCCATAGATTTTTCTTTTTCTTTTGGGTTTTGTAATGGGTATAGTTTGGAACCTTTATTCTATCCTATGTACAGGGGATTCTTATATATATATATATATATATAGATAATTCATATAAATGTAGAAAATATCCTAAATTTTGAAAAGGTCATCTGAAGTATCAAAAATTGAGGGAAATTTATCAAATTGATGGGTTTGCCAAATATAAATCATGAAAATAAAGGGTAGAAAATATATTATATTACAACGCCTCTTCCACAGTGGTGGAAAACAACATGACACGTAGCGGGCTTTCAGCCGAAACTCCTCAGGTTTTCCGGCGTTGCGCTATGAGCTACACGTATCGGAAGCTCCCTTCTTCCCGCGCCTGTAACACGGTTTTAATGGTTCTAGGCTTTCAACCCACCGCCTCTTCCCCGGTTTTCTTCGTTATTTCTTTTTTATATTTTTATATCTATTTCTCTAAAATTTATATTTACTTATATAGCATCAATATATATGGGAAAAAATATTATTAATTTTAAGTTATTTAATAAAAATATAGTTTTTTTATATTTGTGTAGGGACGTGAATTTAACTCGAAGAACATTAATTGTTCAAAAATAAATTTGAATTCTAGCTCGGACGAAGGTATAAGCTAATATTAAAGATTGATTTTTTTCTTTAGGAGATTCGAGCCGTATGTGAATAAGCTTGAATTGGCTTAGGATCAGTTAAAAATAGTAATTGTTTATTGAAATTATATTTATAATGCTAAAAAAATTGAATATAATGAGCCGATTACAAGCTTATTTTTGGGCTGAAATGGATCCAAATAACTCAATTTGAGCAAACTAGTTTTGAGTTTGAACCAAATTGAGCTGATTTTGAGCTAAAACATATCCAAATAAAATTGAATTTGAGCCAGCTCATTTAGATTTCGAGTTAGATCGAGCTCGATTCAATTTCGAACCAAACAGACTCGACATAGAATATAACAAATTTTGAGCTGATTTCAAATCACACTAAATCCATTTGGGCTGATTTCGAATACAACCCACATTGTTAACATCCTGAGTATATATAGTGAGAGGAACATTGAATATATAATTAAAAGGTGAATTTTTTTTATTATTTTATCCATAATTTATTATTATTTTTTAGAAGAAAAGGGAAGATAAAATAAGGAAGGTGCTCCACATGTAATTAGTCATTTCAATCATTTAATTAGAAATGATTTGGGATCTTATCAAATTGTCAATGACATTAATAATATACACTAATCTCTTTAGGGAAGGTCCTACCTGAACTAAATCCTAAAATAAAATTGCAAAATCATTGAAGGACGATACAATCTAAGAAGACTGACTAACTAACAAAACACAAGCACCATCGGCCATTAATGTTTTTGGAGTCAGTGGAACATGATTGAGATGGGATAGAAGAAGAGCATCTGTTTTGTCTCTTTTGACATAATTGCCTTGTGATTTTTCCTTTTTTTTTTATTTATTTTATTTTATTTTATTTTAATTTTTTTTGGGCCAGTGAGCTTCGAGTGTTAAGGTTATCGGCGAGGAAGAAATTATCCAACTATAGGATACCATATCATCCCCCTGAGACCAAGAAACTTGAGCACTGAAATCCTGTGGAAGTCATTGAAGTTGTCAGTCGTATAAAGAAAAAATATATGTATGAAACATAGAGAGATCAAACGATTCGAGGGGACTCCACTGTTTCCGATCAGAATTCCATGTATAGGATTATGAAACGATTGGTTAGCTTAGCTCGCTTAACCAAATGATCGGTGATCCCATAGAGCCTAAATGGCTGGTTGAGTCAGTCGGATGTCATAATCAATTAGAAATGAGGCAACTGACAATTAAAAGTGAAAGTTAGTAAATCATATATTAATCTAATGGATGTATCATTCATGAAAGTGTCGCTCATTCAGTTATTTGTATTAGAGAGGTGGTTGTAATAACTACCTAAATTTAGGAAAAAGATAAGAACTACGCCCCAACCTTTGAGATAAAGAGGATAATATTATAATTGTATACTCAAGCTACCTGTGATTATAAATAGAGGATATTTTATGAATAAAGTTGACACACTCTTCCGCCTGAATTTTGATTGGTCATGTGTCTTGTTTTCTTTTTTAGTCTTTTCTTCTCTTCTTTCATACTCAAACTCTCGGAGTATGCACATTATGATAATTTGGAATCCAACATCCTGAAAGGTTGAAAAATGTCAATAAACTTGTAGGATTCTAGGATTATCTTAGGCCTGAGATGGGCATTGGAGTTTGCAATGTAGGGTATATTGGGTAAATAAGCCTACATGCATGAAAGAATTGTTAGCAATAGAAATCATGCAAGTGACTATCACTTTTGATGAACTATGTTATGGAAGAGAATATTGGTAAATGGTGCAAGGGGCTACTAACATGGAGCCACTCAATAGTTCTTGCAGCAAGAAACTTAGGCACGAGATATGTGGTCAGCTTCAAGGGTTATTTTCATTAGCTAACGAGTCGTCATACTGTAACAAGAAGGTGGCAATTTGACTGGCCAAAAGAATATCACTTTCAATGCTTCTTATCTTTACATATAGTAACCAAATAAAAGGTTTTAATTGGGTGTGAAAATTTAGGCAACAGATCATCTTCTTTTTCCTTTAAGTCAATAGAATTTGTATTGTTTGAAATGACCAGTGCATCAAGTTTGAAGCACTTCTAGTGATGTGCCCTAGCCTTCGATACTTACCCTCATCGCCAACTTAGATCAAAGATGATAAATATAGCAAAGAAGATTCTTATATGCCTTGTAGAAGAATCATAAGATGATGGTGATTCCCTATCTCATTAGGCACAATGAATAGAATTAAATTTGGGTTAGTTTAGGTGTTTAATAATTTACTACCTTTAAAAGGGTTGTAATCCGTAATGCAAGGACACACATGTTATCATAGACATAAGTATGATGATCAAATGGTAAAATGATTTATGAGTATGTGGGAATGAGTTATCTCACAAAGAATTAATTACTAGTTTATTAATCCTATATTTAGTTCAAGTTTCAATTATTTTAAAAGGTTTTCTAGAAGTCCTAAATGTTAAAGTGAAACTATATATATTTTTTTTATTACAATGAGTAAAGCTTCTTTTGAGTTGGATTATGTGGAAATCTTATTATGTTCATCCATTAAATTATTTTACTTAATATTGACTAGTAGTAACAGTTACTCCTTACTTCTTTTTGGAGACATAAGAAGCATTAGTCTTATATTATGCTTATGCCCCCTTAACCCTAGAAAGACTCCCATGATTTCTCATTTTATTATGTGATTGCAATCTACAAATGACAATATTCCTATTTCACCAAGGAATTATGAGTTAACCTAATTATCTTCTAAATTTCTTTTGACAGCCTTAGATCACAAGTGATTTTAACTTTTTAGTGGCCAACAAGAAAATAAATTAAGCATTAAAGGTTAAAACATCAATATGGCATTCAGTTACTTCAAAAATTTTGCATGGACTGAAAAAGAACTTCACAATCTAAACCAAAGAAGCATGAGCATTTGGTTTCTAAACATTTATGATGAAAAAAATAGGATAATTCATTGAAAAATATAATGTTTACAAAATTAAGGAAATGAAAAAAAAACTGATTGAAACTCCTCGGTTCAACCTGACTCTTCTTCTACAATGTACTTCTCCCCCATGAATTCTTCTCAATTATCTCAACATAATATAATCTCACACTCACATACACTCTAAGTCATATTTAGGCCTCCAAATGTCTCCTCTCATGTCAAATTTGCATCATTTTATCCCCTGTCACTCAAACTAACATCTAAAAAACATAACCACCCAATGTTGGTGCACTACAGAAATTAATCAAATTTCCATCAAACATATCAGATGTAAATCAAAGGCAAATCCAACGATATTTTAGTTTTATCATCGAATTTGAGTTTAATTTACGTTTGATTTTTCTGTGAGTAAATCAGGATCAGTATTGTTAATTCCGTCAATTTTGCATCGAAATATCCAATGCAAATAATTTGTTTAGTCCACACGTGCATTGAATTTTACTTCTGAAAACATCATACAATAAAGAATATCGTTGGATTACCGTCGAATTTGCGGCGTAATATACCGATGAATGACGAAATATTATTCTCATCCGATGCAATCTATATGACATAAGAAATCCAAATGATGAATAACATTTAATCTACATCACATACAACATTATATCTAGTCATATCATAGATCAAAGCTAAAAATATCATTAAGAAAAAGAAAATACTGTCACAAATTGAACTAAATAATAATAGTAAAGTTAGTAAAAAATTCCACAATAAATATTCAAAATAATGCTTACAAAAAAATGACAAAATAAAAATAAACTGCTCAACATCTCCCTCCTCCTCCTCATCATCTACAGATATTAATGGTCGTGTCGGTCGATTTTTGAGAATTTGTTGGTTGCTTTTTATATATATATATATATATATATATATATATATATATATATATATATATATATATATATATATATATATATATATATATATATATATATATATATATATATATATATAATTTTGAAAGATAGTATTTTGATTTTTAAAAAATGAGACGAGATAGATCTCATATATTTAATAGTTTAGAAAGTTGAGCGCAATATCACAAGTAACACACCACGCCGAGAGATAAACATGTTACTTGTTAGTAGACAAAACCATTTAAACTAAAAAAAAAATTATGACTCTTATTTAGTCTACGAATTTGTGACTGACGATTCTTCTATCAAATATAAAGATCATAAAGGGTTTAGATTATCTGGGTTACTAATTCTCCTATAGAGGCAAAACCTTATAATTAATTTTATCTTAAGCGACTGAAATTACTTAAGAAAACTCTTAATTAAGATCATATATTTCGTCTTCAAGAATTCAATGTTATGGTTTCAAGATTTGTCATCGAAAAATCAAGTGAGAATGACTCATATAGAAATAATTATTTTGGAGACCAAAGGAGCGGGAGGTAGGGGATTTCATAGACTTTGAGACGATCTCAATGAATTCTCAAATTATCCTACTGTTTGGTTTTACATTTTGGAACTGAAATTATTTGATAGTTCACTTATACTAATTATTTTAAATTGGCGCTTAAATCCGCACAATATCTACTCAAGCAAATAGTCTAGAAAAATAGAAAAATTTACGTCGTACCAAACGAACAAAATCGGAACCCTAAAATTATTAGGACTTATACTGCACTACATGATTGTGCATAAACCTAAAGATAGTGTGAGGATTTACGTCGTACAAGGCGAACAACCTCAAATTCCTAAGAGTTTATGTTTTTTAAGTCTACCAACTGTTTAGCTGAAGTTCATCCCTCGCTTCATGTTTTATCTTGATCGTCATCCGGGGTCGTCCACCGCTTATTTGCATCCCCATTTTGCTTCCGAGACAGCTAGCTTCAAGCTCCTTACTGTGATGATTTTGGATTTTGAAATGTATGTTTGAAATGGCTTATTGATTGTTGTTTGGTTGCAAGGTCTTGCTAAAGTGCTCCTTCTAAGTAGCTGGCCTACTGTCATCTTTCCTAGAGGTCTTTGAAAGTGTATTAAATTATGCATAAGTAAATCATACCATAAAGTACAGTAAAAGGGAAGCACAATAAAGAAAAGTAACAGTGCGTACCTGCTGCCTCCGACGTTGTTGCTAAAGAGTTATCATTATAAACATAGCATGCAAAGCTATAGTAGTTTAAGAAAACATGAAATCACATGCATGTAGGATGAGTTAAATAACATAAATAGAAGATCAGGACTAGATGTAAGAATTTTAAGTTGTGGGGTGGACTCAAAATCTGGACCGAAACCCTAAAAATTCTCGAGGGACAATCGTAATTAACCATTAGTATCATGTACATGAGACCAAATATAGGGTAAAAGACTTCCACCAAGACACTCAAGGGAGGGTAACCCTCAACCCGATCTATGTGACTGACTCATGAACTTGCTAAAAGTAACACTCAAAAAATCTTAATTCGTTGTACTTCCAAATAATTGAAGCTTTTCATTTAGCAAACAAAATATAAGTTTATCGGAAAGTATATTTTTTTACCATACATACATATATATATATATATATATATATATATATATATATATATATATATATATATATATATATATATATATATATATATATATATATGTATATATATATATGTGTGTGTGTGTGTGTGTGTTGCAAATAAGACATTTCACGGGTCAGTCACATTGTTGGGTTAGAGCAACCAACAACACATGAGAGTAAGGGAAACTCTTTATGAAATGTTCAAGGATAGTAATACCAATCCTGCACCCTCAGGAAGGCATCGATTTTATGTGATACAATACTATCTTACATGTCTTTTTCATCATCGTCCTTGCCACCAAAATCTCTAACTTACAACATCCTTAATGATCAATATATGGCTATTAAATATCCTCAATGGCCATAAGGGTTTCAGCGTAATACTCAAACTCACACCCCCGAGCATTGAGTATTTATATAGGTTAACTTGCAGCGGGATAACCCTTATTTATATAGTTTTACTATATTTTAGTGATTCATTGTATTTAATCTTGGTGGTCATTGCATTTTGAGGTTGATTTTCCTTAAAGAATCATAATAAACCTAAATGTCCTACTAAATATCCAAAGTCTTGCAAAAGGTAATCGGGGACCAACTCCAAACAACTTTATAATCTTCTGGTCTGCTTCAAGTTCTTTTTGTCTTCCTATATTGTTGAGTTGATCTGCCCATGTTGAATTATGAGTTATGTTATTATATTTTAAAATGTGCTTAGCATAAGCCATAGGTGCTTGCCCTAATAGGACAGATAATTAAATCCTTTCTGATATTTATATTTAATAGGAAAATTGTCGGTCATAAATTTCGCAGACCAAATAAGAGTCCTGAATTTCTTAGTTTAAACTATTGATTCTACTGACAAGTGAGGCACTTACTTTTTGGGGTGGTGTATTACTCGTAGTATCATGCTAAACAATCTAAAGTATTAATTGAATGAGATATATCTGACCTCCTTTCTCTTTAACAAATCAAAATGTTATTTTCAAAACCAAAATTATCTATATACATTAAATTAAATGACCTTTTCCAAAAAAAAAATAGACCGACAATTACATGTAAATTTGACGGTAATTCGATGATATTCTTTATTGTCGGATGTTTTCGGACGTAAAATTTGACGCACCTAAAGTATGACGCTGTGAGACTCAAAGAGCAATGCTAATTATTTGTATTGAAATATTTTGATGCAAAATTGACGGAATTAACATTGCTGATCCTGAATTACCAGCAGAAAATATTGGATTTAAATCCGATACAAATCCGACGATAATCCTCAAATACTATCCGATTTGCGTTCGATTAGCGCTTGATTTGGCTGATGAAAATTTACTAATTTACAGTACTGTTTGGAGGAGAAAAAAAAAATCCAGTGCAACATCTCCACGGTGTTTTGCACTTGTATTTTTTTCGCTCTTGAAATCTTATTTTTTTTAATCAGTTTGATTAATAAAAAATATATATATATAGTGATCAATTACATTATTGATATAATTCATCATAAATGCGGGCTTTTTAGGAACTAGAAAATGCCAAGTACATTTTAATTAATTTAAAATAGAAAAAGCCGCCAAACTTAGCCGAACTATGCCAAATATAACTGACACGTGTCGTAATTTTGCTAATGTCAAGGTGTAAGGTCCATCTAATTCTCCATAAACGGCCCTTAACCACCCCTTTGGAACCCCTTATTAACAGACATAATAATAATAATAATAATAACCCAAAATAAAAAGGCGACATACATTAATACCACATTGATAAACTAACAAATCCAACACCAAACATACATATTTATATTCATATTTCTCAAATTTTTAACATCACATTAAAAATATATATCACAATCTCTATAAAGAAAGCGGGGCCCACTTGCCTGCATCCGGAGTCTAACAGTGGGGCACCATATGGCAAGTAGGCCCCGCTACCATTAACACGGGCCAATACCAATTTATGTTGACGAGACTCACATTGTTCCTCCATAAAACTCAAAGGTGAAATGTATAAAAATTGTCTGATTGGTAGGTTAAATTTCTCAGAAAAGATTGGACTCAACCGCCATAGAATTAAAAAATAAATAATAATAATAATAATAAATAAAGTAAACTGACCGCAGATGACCGTTTCACCTTCAAAAGCTGAGAAGATACCCGAGAAGAGTATTAAGATAGTTAAATTTAAAAGACTATAGACCGCGACTACCACATACAGAAAATTTTTTTTATATTGGAGAAATGATTAATAACAACCAAAAAAATTTAATGATGGTGACCATAAAGCAATGTAAAAGGGAAGAAAATCATGACTGGCTTCTCAGACAAGTGACTTCAATGGCACGGATCATGTAAGGTCCCACCAAGACTCCCCTCTTCTTATTTAAACTCCTATTCTCTATCTTCCTCAAGCTTCTTCATTGAATCTTGCAGCTCACCTCCATCCTTCCCTTCTCCAACTTCAATTCTCTCCCTTAAGTTCAAGATTAAGTTCTTCCATGGCTGAGGAAGAAGATAGCTTGCTTCTACCTCCTGGATTCAGGTTTCACCCCACAGACGAAGAGATAATAACCCACTATCTCACTCCTAAGGTTCTCAATCATGGCTTCACTGCAAGGGTCATGGGAGAGGCTGATTTCAACAAGTGCGAGCCTTGGGAGCTTCCAGGTAATCTATATTTATATGCTTTGCTTATTTCTCTGACTAATTTGCTTAATCTTTTATTGATACTGATTTTAATGTGTGATTATGCAGGCAAGGCAAAGATGACGGGGAAGAAAGAGTGGTTTTTTTTCTGTCAAAGAGATAGGAAGTATCCAACTGGGATGAGAACGAACAGGGCGACAGATTCAGGATACTGGAAAGCTACGGGTAAAGATAAAGAGATTTACAGAGGAAGAGGTGTTCTCGTTGGCATGAAGAAGACTCTTGTGTTCTACAGAGGGAGAGCACCCAAAGGAGAGAAGACAAATTGGGTCATGCATGAATACAGGCTCGAAGGCAAAGTCTCTCTCTCCAATCTCCCAAAGACGGCAAAGGTATTAATTAGTTGCTTGCACTCCATCTATTTCGATAGTGCCAGAATTATAAACAACATTAGGATTTGATGTCACAACAGTAAAAAGTTTTAATCATAGACCTAGTATAGGTATAACTTCTAAATTTTGTATAATTACTAGCAAATTTATGTGCCCAATCTATATATAGATATGTATTTATAGTAAAAAATTAAATTTTTACCAAATTTAAGATTAAAGGCCACCCTTTGATTTCCACCTTGGAAAAAAATTTGGTTTTTAAGTGCTGTGCTAGTTGTTGCGATTAGCTAGTTAATCGAGAAGCTGTATATGCCTATGAGAAATGCGCTAAGGCTCTATTCTGAAAATCTGAAATCTTTATATGGGTGCAGGAGGAATGGGTTGTGTGTAGGGTGTTTGACAAGAACGCTGGATTAAAGAAAAGCCCAATGCATGGAGGTGGAACCCTAAGGGTTAATCCATTCACAGATGACTTACTGGATTCCCCAATGCTTCCACCACTCATGGATACTGCCTTCATCAACTCCGGATACGGAGATCACAACTTCTTCTTCAAAACATCACCTTTCACCCCGAGCTCAGCACCTCGGCCTTCCCACTTCTTCTCCACCGCCGCAACCGGCGGCACCGTCGAAGATGTCGATCCATCCTTCTATTCTAGCTCAAGTTATTTGATGAATGATCCTTCTTGCAGCTCAAGCAACTTGCAACAGATTCATAATACGCATGATCAGAATCCATACATCTCCATGCTCGGAGATATGGATGACTATTTAGATCAGGTGCCGCAAGCTATGATTCAGTCGACGCCGCTGCCGCCAGCAATCCGGAGGCATTGTAAGATGGAACAGCTGTCGAACCAGTCTATGCTCAGCCAGGAAACCGGCATCAGCACCGATCATAACACCGAGATCTCCACCGTCCTAACGGCGACTTCCGGCGATGTCCTAGACTTGGAGAGCATGTGGAGATGCTGAAGAAAATTAAGATTGATATATATAAATGATTGGTTTGATTACTTGTTGGGAAGAAAGTCGCTTTACTGACAGTTGCATGGTTTGTTGTTTGTGATTGGGAAGGTGCTGGGTTTAATTAATTTTTAATTTATACAATAGATGATATTGATTTCACTGTGATTAAATGTAAAGTTTCTGATTTGTGTTGCTGTATAAAGAGGATTATATATACTACAATATGAGAGCTAATGTTGTTTGTGAAGACTGGTGTGTCATTTTAACTGTTTCTCTTTTTGATTCATGACCATGAAATAGTTTAATTATTTAACAAATCAGTAGTTTTTCGTTGTGTAATCAAACACTTTTGATTTGAGAGATTCTGAAATCACTTCCTGGCCTGATATCAAACTAGCACATGCATGTAGCTTTCAAGAACCTTTTCCATGGCTTTTTTTCAGGTTCCAGCGCGTGAAAATGGACGATTTAGATTGAATTTCAGCCAATTCTTGGACCTATATATACTGTTAAGAGCAGTTAAAGGGAGGTGAAGGCTTTTTCTGTGAAAAAGAAAGGGAATAAAAAGATGGGAAGTCTGTTACAGGAGGACGCAATAGGGGGTGCTGTTTCATGTGATTTTGCTTTTTCTCTTGCTAAAATGGATTTGTTTTAAGCTGTAAAGCTTTCGTAATTAAAAGTCTAATTACAATAGGTGCGTTTGGAGCTTATACGGTGCGGTCTGTATTTAATGTAAAAAATCTAACCGTATTTTCAGATTAGCTGAGAAAATGTAGTTCTTAAAACGCTGCCGCAGTGGATAAACTATCTCAAATGCATCCTAAGTCGACAAATACTTTAATTAATCGATTCTATTGATCACATATAAACATCATGTATACAATACTCAAACTGATCTAATTGCTACAGAACATTGATGTGAAACTCATTTAGCTCTGAAAGCTTCAAAGTTTCGTAAATGCTTTGTATATATTAATTATTTTGACTGCGCTGAGAGTTCTGCATCAGTTCATTAAAACTGAACATTAGAATCCAGAACAGATCTACAGTATTTAATTTTCTAAACTAATATTTAGCAGAATCGGTGGGAACTGCTTACTGCTCATTGGTTCTCTCAGCTCTTTTTTAATAGAGAAAATGAGAAAATTGATGCAATAAATGTGTAAAATTAAAACAAATTTATATAGCAGTACTCTGCAGCAATTAATGTAAACGCAAAAGATTATTATTATTATTATTATTGACGATAGAGCAATGAAGGAAAAATATTAAGGGAGAAAGCAAATCTTCATTGAGGAGGTCGATATGTACATATTCACCAAAGTAATTAATATACAGTTGAAGCAAATAATTAACTTTCTCCACCGCCATTGCGCCATAGAAAGAGAGAGTAATGGTGAGGAAGATGAGCGTTAATTCCGTGCTTTACATTGCGGTTTTCATGCAGCAAAAACCGGATTAGAGGAATAGCTGCTGGGGTAAATATGGCACGTGATGGTCAGTGAATATCACGTGATATCTACGTCACTTGTTTAAAGATTTGGTGTGAAATGAAGGAGAAATGCCTGGATTGCACCTTCTTTTGGTGTAGGGAAGTATATTACTTGCACTTGATTATAGGTCCAAACAATAGGACGTACTGATTGTGCTTTGTAGCTAGTCAATCCAACAAGATTGTGGGTTACGAACATCCCCGCCGCTTGCTCCTAGACATCGGTGTCTGGCCCATACGCCGATGTACCTCGCAACGATCAAATCAAATAAGAGAAAACAACAGATATACAGGTAACTGAAATAAATAATCATAGCATATGAAAATATGATTGCACGTACCTCTACGAGGGTTGGACAGGAATACACATCGTGACGCCGTCGCCGCAACGTTGTGGTATGAGCTTCAACGAAGCTCCTGGTCGAAAGGAAATAGGGGCCGACAAGGTCGGGAAATCGCCCACGGGGGTTTTTCTGAAAATGGGAAGCGCCGGCAAAAGACCTCGTTGAGAGAGGGATGTTGGCCTGACAAACCTTCATCAAGAAGAGTAGGCGTGCATGACATCGCCAGCATAGGAGCAGTACCGAAGAAGAAGAAAAAAAAAGGATGATATGGTGTCTCACTTGGGGAAAATATTTGCATACATAAGACGTACACAGCGTTGCATACGTTATCCAATAGAAAACAGTCACATATATATAAACTTGTTGTAACCTTTCTGTAACCTATAAATACAGAGAGATTACAGGGAAGTCACATATAGGTTACATGGAGGATACATGGTATAGAACACGGAAATACTCCGCCAATACCCTCTGAATAACCTCACTGTAACCTTCAGAAGTACACAGTGCTGCGTAAGTAAGAACGTGTTACGTACGCAAATCTTTTCCCTCACTTGATACAGTACGATCCATGCAGTCGTCTGAATGTCACGCACGTAATATTTTCTCTAAATAAAGTGGAATTCAAAATCTTTCCCTGTTGATCTAGAATTTTATTATTATTCGATTTGATGTTGTTATTAACATTATTATTATTTTAAATCCGGTAAGTTAGGAGGTGGCAACTAGGATTTGGAAGGATTTCATGCGATTTTGGATTTGTCACGTGTATTGTCGTCTCGAGAATAATTAAATGCACTATATTTATCATGACCTTTTTTTTCTATATTTCATCAAATAATATTATTATAAATGATAATAAAAGGGTCATTTAAATGCATACCCGTTAATTCCTATGCGCTAAATATTTAACCCTTACATTTTGTTTTTTATGTCAATTACCACAAATTTTTTTAAAATCAAATAAAAAATATAACCATTTGAACTTTTAATATGATACGCTATTTAAAACATTTAATAAAATAAAATATTGTATTTACGAAGAATTATTATACTTTACAATAATTACAGTACTAATTTCAAAACATATTACTTAAGTTTTGCAATCATTAATCCAATTTTAATAATTTATGACTAAAAATTTTAACAAATTTAAATACATGATATACCATGAACAAATTTTCATCTTTATGCATGGATTTCAAAGCAACTTGTTGAGCAAAGAATCTTCAAACTTCGATTGAGAGTCAACCAAAGCTTCGATTTCAGCAAATTTACAGTCAAACAGACTGGCTTGAAGAGACGGACTCAATGGTGTCAAAATTGGTCAAATTTGAGTCAAATCAAGCTCAGATGAAGCCATTAAACTGTTTCCAGACACATTTGGAAGATCAAATAGATGCTAAATCAGACAAGTTCATAGTCGAATAGAGCGTCTCAACAAAACGAACCCAACGACCCTATGATTGATCAATTCCGACATCGTTAAGGCACTCGAATGTCCATCAAATGTCGTATGATCAAAAGAAGCTCTCTGGACATTCCGATCAAATGATTCATATTGTAGCATTAATTGCACTGAGAATTCTATAAATGGAGCCCCACCCCTCTCATGGGGGAGGGGAGGAGCTTGAGGCTTGAGAAATAACTTGAAGCTTTGAGAATGAGTTGAAATCCAGCAGCACTCTTAGCGTCGTCAACCGCCGCAGACCTAGGTCAACCACCGGCAACCGCCGCCGACCGCCCCTGACTTATGACGACCACCGTCGATTGTCATTGACAAATGTAGACCGCTGTCGACCACCTTCGACCACTGTCGACCACCGCCAACTGTCAAAGACCACAGTTGGCCACTATTCGTTGGCCACCGTCGATCGCTTTCGGTCGTCGTTTGTTCCTTGTAACAAGTTCATCTAAATGCCGACATTGTAACTTGGGAGATCTTGTAACCCTTTGTCACCTGTGAGATAAGTAGTTGCAGTTGTAATCATCATTTTATAGTAAAACTCTTCAGTTGGCAAGACCCCGTGGTTTTTCCCTTTACGGGTTTTTCATGTAAAATTTTTGGTGTCACTACTAGTTGTTTTCTCTTTTCCGAGTATGTGTTGAATGTTCATACAATCCTAAGAAGATATGTGACTTTAGTGCCGTAAATTTTCTAGTGCATATCAGTTTGGCGTCGTATGTGGAAAATGAAACACAGTTCAACACTGTCTTCAACTCTGAGCCACCGAGCCTCTACTTTATTTCTCAATGATGTACATCATCCAATTAGCAAAGGAACATGTTTTGCGACTTGAAGATTATTTCTGGAGCATTCTTTGATGTAGGGAGCAACTTTCACTGCATTTTAGGAAGGTGGTTCACGTCAACGTCTCAGGCACGGTTGTAGTGAGGCTGTCTTCCTATATCCTATTCAAACATAGCTTTTCACAATGTCTTTCAGGCTGAGGGGCAACTATCACTATAGTCTCGAAAGTCATTCACGTTAATATCTCGGGCATTATTGTGGTAGGGTAGTCATCCCACATTTCATTTAGACAACAAGTCTTCGAAAAATGCTCATAGGCTGGGGCAATCTTCGTCACAAATAAAGACCCTCACTATACTATAGCTCATTTTCAATTAGATGAAAAAGTTGAACTCTTCAATGTTCAATACACGGGCTACTTTACAAGTTTGTGTGGAAAATATCCATGAGGTGACAAAAGATTCAAAAACTGAAACTAATAAGTTCTCAAATATTTTTCTTGAATATAACTACAACCATATTTCCAAGAAAATATACGGTCCATTAAGACATACACCACATTTTTAAGAAACACATAGCATTTCTGACACCTCATCTGGGCTTAATCGATCAAAGGGGGACTCAATTTAACTATTTCCATCACAGGCTACAATCATCAAGCAGAAGCTTCGATTAACAACCTCAGATAGGTTAAAAATGCTTGATGAATTTCCTTTAACCTCTTCCATATTAGGTTACCATCGTTAAACAAAAGCTTCAACCAACAATATAGGATAGGTCAACTACCCTCAGTGGATTTCGTATGATTTTGTCTATTGCGGGTTAATGTTGTCGAGCATTTCGGTTATACAACTCAGGATGAATCTTACATCCTTAGTGAAATCTTTTTTCAACCCTGCTCCAACATAGGCTATAGTCATCAGATGGGCAAACTTTGACAAATAACCTAGGAAAAGTTGAACATTCTCAGTAGCAGAGAAGGTCTCCACTGGTACTCCTGGAAGTTGAATCCAAGAGGCAAGACTCAGTAGGAAGCTACCATCTCTTTGGAAGTTGAGCTCAAGAAGCAAGCCTCAATGACTGTACAGCTTGAAGTCGAGAGTGAGAGGCAAGATTCGATAGAAAGATAAAATACACTTGAAAGTTGAGCCCAAGAGGCAGGACTCGATAGGAAGCTACCACGCCCCTGAAAGACGAGCCTAAGAGGCAAGTCTCGATAGGAAGCTAGTAGTGGATTGGGTCCCCACTAGGATGACTCCAAGAGAGCAACTGGTTGACAGGGTCTCCACTGAAAGACCTTAGAAAGCTACAAGCCTCAGAAGGCTCAGGTATATCAAAGACCTCAGAAGACTACAAGCCTCAAAAGATACATGTACATTAAAGACCTCAAAAGACTACAAGTCTTAAAAGTCACATGTACGTTAATGACCTCAGAAAGCTACAAGCCTCAGAAGTCTGCGAGCCTTATAAGACATCAATTCATTTTAAGCACTTATAAGACATAAGCCTAAGAAGGCACAAGCCTCAGAAGATACAGGCCTAAGAAGGCACAAACTGCAAAGACACAATCATCAAAAGGTGCACGATTCCTTTTTATATAAAATGGACGTGCTAACTTTGATCGCTGATTTTCACATAATTGAGAAGCCACAAAACCTCAAAAGACATAAGCCTCAGAATATGTCGACATCAGCAATACCTCAGAATTGAGATAACGATGGCCTAAATGTTGGGTAACAACATCTCTGAAGTGAGACAAAAACAAAATTAGAAGCAACGTCTAAATTTTTATTGCAACAAGCTGAGGAAAAACTCGCAGAAAGACACATCAACACTATGTAAAAATGTCACTTCCGGCAATTGAAAGGCTACAAATACATGTACAAGGGCTGCAACAAATCAGCTCATCTTCGAGTTGAGTTGAAATCGCCACCCCGAAATTTCGGTACTTCTGCTGATCTTCAGGAGCTCTTTAGATATCCTCACTACAGAAGCATGAAATTCCCCCCTCAATGCACAGCTGGAAAACTCTAGTATTTCTTCATCTCCATTTGAATGCACAGCAGCAACAAGCAAGGAGCGCCTTGGAGGTCCTGCAAGGCAGGATCGAGGATAGCTTTAGAGACGGCTTTCTCCTACTTCTCCAAGAGAGAAGACAACAAATGAAGATCCCGGGTCACTTGTTGGGCAGGGTCGAGGATAACATTCAAGACGGATTTCTCCTGCTTCTTCACAAGAGAAGATCATGAAAGAAAATCCCAGAGATCCTGTTGTGTAGCGTCAGTGATAACTTTCGCGACGGCTTTCTTCTGCTTCTCCACGAAAGAAAATCGATCTCGAAGGTCCTACTGTGCGAGGTCGGGGATAACTTTCAAGAATACCTTATTCGTTTGGGAACTCACAAATCACTTGCCGAGCAAGGATGGGGACTTCACCTCCATCCTCATCTCCTTTGTCTACTTATAAGCTAAAATATGTAAAATCTGCATTAATTATCTTGTCCTTCCGGCTTTTGACATTTCCAGTTTCTACCTATGGCCTTGGACCTTCCTTATTTTAAATTCATAAAAAAAAATTGATCATTAAAGGCTCATTATTAAAAAAAGAGCTAGAAAAAACTGAAATATTTTTCATATACACACCCTTTAACCTTCTAAATTAGCTTATTACAAATAAATAAAAAAACAAGTGCTTAAGAAAAAAGATAGCAAAAATCAACAAAATCCTCTATTTTCACCCAAATCCCCGTGGTTTGAATGCTCCCGCCAGTCCAAATCCCACGGTCCAGCTTAGCCCGAGCCCATGAGAGACAGCTCGGCTCGGCAGGCTTGAATTCGGACCAACCCAATGGCTCAACAACAAAATGCTGATTTATGCACCAGAAAGAGATCAGACTTATGTCGGTTAAGAAGAGGAAAAAGTTCACCACCAACTAAGCTGAGAACTCATTTGTATCAATATTTGTGCAGACAACATTAATTGCACTGAAAAATCTATAAATAAAGTCCCACCCCTCTCATAGGCGAGGGGGAGCTTGAGGCTTAAGGAAGCATTTGAAGCTTTGAGAAATAGCAGAAGTTCAACATCATTCCTACGATCGTCAACCACCGCCCTTGTACATCGACCAAAACCGACTGTTGCCGACTACCTACAATCGCCGTCGACCACCTCCAACCTCCATCGACCAACGCAGTCGACCACCACCTGCCGCTCATCGACGATCGCTTACGGTCGCCGTCTGTACCTTCTAACTTGTGAGACCTTGTAACCCATTTCTACTCGTGGGACAAGTGGATGCACTGTAATCATAATTTTTATTTACAGAAATAACATTAAGTTACGTATTTATATTTAATATAGATCA
This sequence comes from Papilionanthe hookeriana x Papilionanthe teres, assembly GCA_022702705.1. Lineage (NCBI taxonomy): Eukaryota > Viridiplantae > Streptophyta > Magnoliopsida > Asparagales > Orchidaceae > Papilionanthe > Papilionanthe hookeriana x Papilionanthe teres. Next base: position 114,686,764 of record CM040432.1, read on the forward strand.
TTTTATTTTTAAATCACATAAAAATAACATCAACATTAACGTATTAATTAAGTATAAATTTTCACATATATACTTTTTTATATAATTTAAAGATCAGTCTGCAATATCGGTACATATAAGCATTTAAGGCTTATAATAAAATGATAAAATCTCTCATCATACATATATCTTCTAAAACTTTATTATTTACTTTTTTTTCTCAATGAACATAACATTTTTCAGCATTTACATGCATACCACTTTATTCATATGTATATATTTACATATCAAACACCTAACTGTAATTCATCAATAATAGATGTAATCTTGCTATAATAAATGTAGTTTTCGGCTATAGTATGTTACAAGGACCATAGTCGATTCCTATGGAGACAAGCGTCCATCGTGAATGTTGTAAATAGTGACTATAGTGCCAATTTGCCATACAGGCCTTAGTTGAAATTAAGTCATGGTTGTAGTTAGTCATAAGGACCGCAGATGGTTGCTTCAAGAGCGGCGGTTGGTCACAGAAGCCATAATAGCAAGTTTTGATACGAACCAGGTGCTACGAAACACTGGAGACTAACGCAACTATACATTTTGTGTCAATATTATACATAATTAAGTTATGTGTATCGATCTCACAGGAAACGAATTGAATCCTAATGCGAAAAAGTTCGAGTTTATTAATGTCGGTCCTAGCCTGAATGGTTCAATTTGTTGGCACAAAGGAAATGTTCTGCCCTAATTCAAATTTAATACAAGCATATCCTAACAAGCCAAAGGTTTGTAAAGAAATTCAAGTTTTGAGAAGTTTCTCCCTTGAATTGATCTAATGGAGAATGTAATTGAAACAGTGATTACAAGTTAGTGTCAAATAGGAGCAATCATTCTTCTTATCCTCTTCTGTAAGTTTAAGGAAATTCGACTGTCAATAGTTTAATTAGTTCCCTAAATCTCTTGATTAGCCCAATTAAATAACATCTCCCTGAACATTAGCATAAACCCAATGACAATCTTCCTATTCTAATGAGTTTATGTGGTTAGCCTCTTTCGTTCCACTGAGTATCCTTCTATATCACATAGTTCACAAATGATGTTAACATTCCAACCGGCCAGGTAGAAAGTAAATGAAACAAATCAGCTAACTCAACACTATTACGACAACTCACATGGAAGTCACATAGATAGTTTCAATTGTATCCTACCATCATTCAATTCAAGGAAGAAATAAAGGATCTTCTCTCTCTTCATTATAAAAGGTATCAACTCAAACTTTGAATTAAATATATAAATCTTGCACAAACTAAAAGAAATGAGAATTTTGATAATGTTCAGAGTAATATATGACAATGTTGGGAGTTGCATGAGCTGTGATAATATCTGAAAGCCATAGAGTCCGAAGTTGGGAGCAGCATGAACTGTATTGACATCTGTACGCTAAAGGGGAGCTGCATGAGCTGAGATAATATTCGTAGACCGTAGAGGCTAGAGTTGAGAGGTGTACGAGCTATGGATCACGTTGTCTATATTTAGTCACATAGGTCGTAGTGATGAGCTGCAAGGAGAGCACTGGCGACTAGGCGCCATAGTTAAATTCTAGAATATTCATTAAATGTGGACGAATTTTGAAGAGGTGCCTAACGTAACCCATGGTCATTTTCGAAGCTCTATAAATAGAGGACGATTCTATAGCAAAAGTGTGGTTGTTAGGAGTGTGTAGATGTTGTAAGAGTGAAAGAGGTGTGTATTCTCATTTAGTTAAAGAGTGTGGAGTGTTATTCACTTTACTTTAGTGAGAGTTTAGAGTGTTTTAGTGTGATTGCTGGAGTTGGAGTCTTGTTAAAGTCAGTCAGAGTCAGAGAAACTTCAAATGATTGCTTGGATATCATTCCAGATAAGTATTTATAACTTAGTTCTTAAGTTTTGTACTTTGAATTTGAATTATATAAATATGGTTTGTGGTGTGAATCCTTTGCTCTATGAGTAGTCTTATTCTCTTTCTCCCTACGAATATGAAATGATTTAGTTAAGGATTCAATTTAGTTTTGAGAACTTTACCTTTGCTTCTTCCATAATTTGTGATGATATTTTATCTGATCTTCATTTACACTACAAATTGGTCTCTTGTATTATTAAAATCTGTGGAGAATTCTTAAGATCTGACCGTGGGCTAGAAGTTCTTAACTTATATGTATCACATTTCCCTTGAAAAGGTAGATGTTAAATCCTTGAAATGGGAGGTGCGAATAGATAGGGAGATAATCTTTGAAGGGCGTAGAATTAAATATTTTTTTAGAGTGACAGACTAAATTCTATCAATTTGGTTTAAGAAGAGGCGACGGGTCACTAGTAGGCCCGACCATATGCATCCTTGGGGGAATCTAGAAGTGAGAGCCTAGAATTCATCCTTACTACTAACAATACATTCTGATCCAATCTTCAAAAACTAGCTAATGTTCTTTATGCACTTGACCAGAGGGTAAATAATATATATGCTCCTATTTGTCACAATACCTCATTTTCAAAGTTCTCAAATTAATTTAGATGTTTACTAATAATGAAATATTTCGTATGGGGAAAGAATCTTTATTTATTGTGTTAAAGCATTTAAATTACGTTCTTAATTACAATTGCTACTTAAGTAACTTGCATATTTTTACTTTTTAGTTGATTACCTTTTAAATAGATTTTCTTCTTTCTTTCTTAATTTTTACTTAGTTTTCCCCGTGAGATCGATATCTGAGGTTTTTAAAAAGAAAGCCCTATATTACTTGAAATGATATGTATACTTGTGCAGTACCCCTTGTGTACGATTTATATTGATTTATAAAAACTTTAATCTTTAATTATCGTACATTAGCCGCTTAATCAGATATAGGGTCAAGTTTGACCATAATTTTATAAGCTATTTTATTTGCGTAATTGTGGTTGAGTCATAACTCTCTTCTCCTATCTATTTCAAAAATAATTGTAATTTGTCATATTAAGAGCATGTTGATAATTTACAAGAAAAAGACTTTCATGATAACTCTACTAGTAAGGATGCTTATACATGATATTTAAGTTAAAAATGTAATTAGGTCTCCTCCTATAAGATAATTCAAGTGAAGGCAATTTTTTATTAGGCATCTCCTCAAGCTTCTCCTCACATATTTTTCATTTTTTGGTTTTTTTCATTTTTCTTTTGATTTTGCCTTTTTTTTTGTGAGGATTACTATATCTGGATAATCTGTTAATGGTTTTGAACTTTACTATCCGTAACTTATATTTAAAAATTTTATACATTTTCACTTAATGAATATGTGTTTAGCAAAAATATTTTTCATAGAGTTTCAATTCTTTCTTCTCAAGTAAACATTTTAATTTCCTAATACTTTCAAAAATACAATTTTTTTTTAATTTAGATAGTTGAATCAAAATTCTTACACTCTTTCATTAAATAATTACAATTTTTAGAATTATCCCTTTGTTATTAAAAAAAATACTTATATAAGTTTATTATAATATTCATAAAACAAAAGCATATATATCTTAAATTAACTTTTCTTCTATAGGTTATGTTATTAATTTTGAAAATATTGCTTACTAAGGACAATTAAAATTTAAATTTAATTTCTTTTCCCTCCCCCAAACTTAGTTCTTTTAATAAGGATTAAACATTTTGTAATATGAAATTTTAAACTAAGCGGGAAGAAAAAGATATAACATTTAAGGTATTTAAAATAGTACAATAATACATGTATAAGCAGCAATATAAAAGAGTAGCAAAGTAAATAATATATGAAAACTAATACTCTTTTACAAGTTTAAACAAATATGCTAAAACAACATGAGCATAAATAGGATAAAGTTCTAAGCATTCCAACAACATAAACATAACTCAGTTATCACAGAGTTACACATACAGTACAACAATATTGAAACGTAAAAACATACATAACAAATACATAACTAAAGCAAAGTAGAAATAAAATCTAATCATACTTGGTCTCTTCGTCATAGTTGAAGGAAACATCTAGAGTAGAATTTCTGGGATTTATCCAAGGGGTGAATTTAGGACAGGTAGGAAATTTTATATTCTTATCGCCCTTTAAGAATTTCACAAGAGCATCATTATATTCTCCATCATAATCACTCTCCATCTGTATATAACCAGATACATGATCGATTTTACTATCCAAATCTTCTACTCTGCACTGCATCAAGAATAGTTCACTTTGATGCTCCAAGTACCTCTCACAAACAGTATTCCACATATCTTGTGGTGGCTCAGAAGTAGAAGTGGAAGGTCTGGATGTAGAAGTAGAAGGCATTGAAGAAGAAAATGCTCCAGAACCATGACTTTTTTTCTTTCCATAAACATCCACATGAGATTTCCCAGTCGGCTTCAGTGGCTTAAGTTGCTCTTCAGAATGAGAATAAGTAACACTGACATTCTTGCATATCGAGAAAATGAAAGCCGGGAAGCTTAAACCAGAAATAACACTTCTTCTAGCTGAAGTGTTGATTACATCATATATAATGGCTCCCACATCGATTGGCTTCATTTCTTGAATGTAATAATTTAAAATAGCTAGTTTTTTTGTCACCTCACTCAGGTGATTTGATAGAAGAATGCGAGCAGAAATAAAGTAGTGTCAGGCTTTTGAAGTAGCATGAAGCATCGAAGAGGAGAAATTTACCCGCTTATTGTTTCGGATTTTCCAAGATCCTCTTCCATCAGTCAAGTAGGCCAAGATCTCATCGAGCTCTCCTTCAGACGGAGTAAAAATATCGTAGAAGCAGTCTGTAGCAAGAGGTAGGCCATAAAACATGTTAATCACTTCAGGAGTGAGCTCAACTCCTGTTCCCCTAACATAAACTTTGTTGTCGACTGTTTCAGGTAAATTTGCATAAAATTCAGGCACCACAGAAATAACGGCCACCGTAGAAAAATAACAAAACTGCTCCCACTGCCGAGCAGCATAATATGTTCAATCGAGCCGCCGGGATGATAAAAACATCTCTCTATAATGAATTTACGAGCCGAAGTGAATTCGTTGTAGCGCACTTGAGCACTTCACTAACAAATTTCATTTGATCAAACTCGCTTCGTTCCTTACCTCGCTTTGATTTTTATTGTCATTCTGTAAATATGATAATAATTCCAAATAATTTACAAAATTATAAAATGGCACAAAATATAAAACACTAAATCAAGCTTAGATCCGTGGATTTTCCACTTAAAAATAAAAAATTTCCTCCAAATTTTTGGCACTAATCAAATGTAGAAAAATCTATGGTGAAAACTTAAAATAACTATACCAAAATGTAGATCTAACATCGAGAAGTTGAAATCCAGAGTTTTTACGCATCAAAACTTCACGATCGGTTGTCACGAGTTTGGGGGAAGAAGATGAAGCTTAGGCACTCTAATGGTCGTGGGGTCAGTTTCATGCCCGAAATTAGGTTCAGGTGAACCGGCGCCTAGGCATCAGGATCACCAAAAGTTCTGAAAAATTCTCAAATTTTTACATTTTGTAATTTTGGTGATTCTAACATCTCTAAGCTTAAAATCACTTAATAAATTTCATCAAACATCTCCCAAAAAAAAAAATCCAAGTCCAAAATAGATTCCAAATTCAAGATAACATTCCAAATTCAACTTGATAACATTCCAAACTCAACTTTCACTTCAATTCATTCCGGATCTTCAAGATAAGGTTAAAAAAATATAGAAAATACAATTAAACAACTTCTCACATCTCACAACATCATTTAACGATCAAATAAATCACTACATAAAACATTTCCAAATCACACAACACTTAACAATTACAATCAATTTCTCCACATAATTCACCCTAATTTCATAGATTCTCATCAGAACCTTCATTAGTTCCACAAGGTAATTCACTATGAACAAAGGAATGGAAGAAAGGGACACGAGGAAATTCCAAGTCTGTCTTTTCATCGATCTAATTATTCTTAGCATACATGGTGACCTGATAATCTTCAAAGGCTGCCAAATAATCAGATTGAAGCTTCATTTGTCATTCCATGTGCTCATATTGGTAGTACATTTCATGCAATCTTTCTCCCATAAGAACTAATTCCTCTTCAATCTTCTCAAGGCTATTGATTAACTTCTCTAATGTCATGGCTAGGTAGCCATTAAAGTAAGTTTGTGAATCCTTATGCACAAACTTGTCTTTTCCCTCATTTCCAATGCTTAATCTCTCCATGGAAGCAATCAAAACTCTCTTTCTCTCTCAAAAGAATTGTTTCTGGTCGAAATTTTGATGGCTTGGCGTTTAGGGATGAAGTTGCGGTAGTTTTAAGGAAATGAGTGGGTAAAAACTGCTATGGGCCGGTTTTTCCACGACCCAGAACTGTGGCGCCTAGGCGCCAATTCTAGCGCTTAGGCACCAGGATCTCAGGTGCCTAGGCGCCAGAATCCTGAAAATCACATGTTTGCCCTTCGTCGAATTTTCATAAGTTTCATACCAAATTAAGATCTAAAAATGTATATCAAAAGATATGTAAGTAAGTGTAGTCACATATAAAACACAATAGAAATCAAATCATAATATGGGTTGGCTCCCATAAGGCGCTTGGTTTACCGTTGTCAGCCTAACATAACCAGTTGTTTACTACAAATGGCTTAAATATAGCACAACCTTAAAAGATGGCAAGCTTCCTCCAATATTGGGCTTCAATCTTTGTCCGTTAACTTTAATTACTTGATCTGTTTTCAGATCTTTTATATCCACAGCTCCATAAGGATAAACTTTCTCAATAACATAAGGCACTGTCCATTTAGATCTTAATTTTCAGGAAACAAATTTAATCTGGAATTGTATAGTAAAACTTCTTGTCCAAGCTCAAAAGTCTTTCTTAAATTTCTTTTATCATGCATATTCTTCATTTTCTCTGTATAGATTCGATCACTTTCATAAGAATCATTTATAATCTCTTCAAGTTCATTCAATTGAAATAATCGCTTATCTCCAGCATCACTTAAATTATAATTAAACTCTTTAATCGCCCAATAAGCTTTATGTTCCAGTTCAACAGGTAAATGATAAGGTTTTCCTCCATGGACACCTGACCGAAACCATCCACATGTTGTAACCATAAGGCTTTGTGGATATCACCTACCCAACATTGTATGTTATCTCAAAAAGGTTTGTACGACCTCAAGCAAGCCCCATGCCAATGGGTTGCTATACTCTCCAATTACCTACGAACCGTTGGGTTTCAACTCAGCCCAACCTAGCTGCCCCTTCTCTCTTCTGTCTACACAATAATAACAATCACCTATACATGTTCATCTATGTCAATGACATCCTCCTCACACGGGATAACACCACCCTCATCCACTCTACCATACACAAACTTCAAAATGAATTCCAAATGAAATTAATAGATCCTCTTTCCCACTTCGTTGGCATCAAAGCCACCCTAACTTCCTTTAAGCATTCACCTCTCACAATCTTCCTACGCTACCAAAATTCTAACTGCAGTAGGTATGAATAACTCCAAACCTGCAACCAACCCTTGCTCCCCTAAACAAACTATCTAACCTACTAAACTTAGCCTAACCCCAAATCCCATTTTTTACCATCAGATATTCGGGTCTTTCCAAAATCTTACCTTAACCCGCCCAGATATCTCATTTACGATAAATCTCAACATGCAACAACCTCATTTTCATCAACTCAAGCGGATTCTTCGTTACATGAACGACGCAAAAACAGTCAAACTTTCCATCTGCAAATCCACCCTCAACTTTACTGCTTACACCGACTCAGACAGAGTTGGCAATCCAGCTGACAACAAGTGAATATCCGACTATTGCTCAGTTTTAAGACAAACTACAGTCTCTTGGTCGGCCAAGAAGCAAACCATAATTGCTCGCTTCTCCACCAAAGCAAAACATCGATCTCTTGCCTCAGCAATTGCGGATGTCATCTGGCTCCAACAACTACTAACTAACTTTCACACTCCTCCACTACAAATGACAATCCTTTACTGCGATAACACATCTGCCATCACTCTAGCAAACAATCCATTTTTTTACACTAAAACTAAACAAATCGAGGTTGAGTGTAATTTCACACGAGACTGCATCAATCAAAAACACCTCACCCTTCACCACGTAACAACCCAAGATCAGGTAGCAGACATCTTTACCAAGGTGCTCTCCAACTCCAAATTTCAACAACTCAACTGCAAGCTGACTCTTCCACCCGAAACCATCAGCTTGAGGGGGGATAATACAAACCCTGCTCCACTTCCCAACCACGTGCAGCAGGCTCCAACTCCACTACCGACCTCACATAGGAGAAATCTACACCGAATAATAAGCACTCAATTTATTCTTTATATACACACATAAATGAAGCTCAAAGCTTTATAGAAAACTAATGAAAAGCTTCCGAAGTTACTTTTTTATGATTAACTGCTCTTCACTAACTTCTTTAACTGTTCTTCAAAAATGAATCTTGATATAAAATATAAAAAATTATTATTTTTAAATATTTTTATTATTTTAAAGGTAGGTGATGCGTGCTAGAAAATTCGCGACGGTAGAGTAACAAATTATCATCTTAAACTTTGTCAGATGAATTCAAGACGCACACGGATAAAAAGGAACAAACAGATGACTCGGAAGTTTTACGTGGAAAATCCGTAAAGTGGAAAAACCACGGCGCTTAGCCGATTGCGAGAATCCACTATTGATTGACGTTTACGTAAATCCTCGTCCCATGTACGTGAAAGCAGTAATTATATGATATAGATTACTAACGTCGATCGACTAGTATATGGATGATGGTAGTGGTCGACGATCGACGGTGGTCCACAGGATCGGCAGTGGTCCACGACCTTCGGCGGTGGTCGACGGTGTATCGGCGGTGGTCGACGGCGGTCGGCGAGGATGCGAGAACTGCTTCTTCTTCCTAGTCTTCGGACTCTCTTTTGGTCCTCCACTCTCATGTGAGAGTTGGGGTCATTTATAGGGCTCGTGTGCGAATTAATGTAGTCATTTCGATCGGACGGTTCGGAAGGTTTCCTTCGATCGGACGGCGTCTAGGGCATTTGATGGCGCTTAACGATGTCGGGACTGAGAGATCTTGGCTCGTTGGATTCGTCTTCGTCGAGACGCTTCGATTCGAGTATGAGCTCATTAGTGTCGACATCCATTTGACCTTCCAATATGTCCGAAAGCCTTCCAAAATGGTTTAATGACTTGACCGAGCCGATTTGACTTTGATTGGACTGGGCTGATATCATTGAGTCCGTTTCATCGAACTTGGCTAGTTTGTCTATAGGTCTGTTGAAATCGTAAGCTCTTTATGACTTTTCATCAACATTTGAATATTACTTGCTCAAAACATTGCATCGAGATTCGTGCTAAATGATGAAATTTTGTTGGTGGCGTATCAGTAGGGTCATCAAATTTAATAAACTTAGAATATATTTTTATTAATATTTTTTTAATAAGTCGAGTTAGTTTGAGCGTGATTTATTAGTTTAGTCGGGCTGACTCATATGTCGGTTTGGCTTACTTACACGTGTATACTCCAGAATCCATACCCCCAAAGAGTTTGAATAACGTAAAAATAGACGGCACCGATGATGATGAAGAAAATGGCAAACACGCCAAGCTGCAAAATTTTTAATCTCATAAATGGCAAGGTGTGAATCTCGCCTCGCCGCTTCTCTGGTTCTCGTTTTTCATTGTGTACCACAAGGGCGGCCATAGGCCAAAAGCAAAACTCTCATCTTTCTGCGTATTTCCGTCTCCTTCTAGGCTGTACAAGCTTCGATTTTGGGGATTCATGGCGGATGTAATGAGTACGGGGAGTGTCTTCTCCTCTTGCAGGTGCCGTTCTTCATCAATTTCTTCCGACAGGACGAAACCCTTATCCACTAATCTCTTTTGCTCGTCGATTGGGTTTGCGAGATCTTCTTCTTCAAGTAAAAATGGTTTTCTTGGGAGGAGATTAGTTGTCGAGCGACTGAAAGGGAAGGTCGCGAGGAGGGATTTTCATGCCGTGCCTGTGAAGGTATGTTGAAAAATCTCGAAATTCTCTTTGCTCTCGGATTTTTAATTGTCGTCGGAGATTTCTTTGATTCCGTTTTTGGGATTGAGAATAAGAAAATTGTTTTGGATACTGATTTGGAGCTGTATTTTTTTTTGGTTCACTCTGGATAATTCGCAGATGGATCTTTTGATTGGGAGAGGAATGAGATGGTGGGAGAAGGGGTTGCAGCCTAACATGAAGGAGATTATTTCTGCTCAGGATCTTGTAGATTCCTTGATGCACGCAGGGGACAAGCTTGTTATTGTGGATTTCTTCTCCCCAGGTTGTGCAGGCTGCAAATCCCTTCATCCCAAGGTAAATTCTTGTCTGCAAAACTTGCTCTCTTGTTTATTAAGATATTCTGTTCCCTGCAATTATGTTTTGCGTTTTCTTTCAGCTTTTATGTTAGTTAAAAGAACTTCTTCTTTCAGATTTGCCAGTTTGCCGAGCAGAATCCGAATATTCTATTCCTTCCAGTAAATTATGAGAAGCATAAATCCATGTGTTATAGCTTGAACGTTCATGTCCTCCCCTTCTTCAGATTTTACAGGGGAGCTCACGGTCGTCTTTGTAGCTTTAGCTGCACAAATGCTACTGTAAGTTTTTCATCCTTTTTTGCCTTTGGAGTTCCATTTAATTTGTTTACAGAAAGCAGATTATATCTATAAACATGGTCTATGTTTTAAGAGATCTCTTGTTTTAGAAAAATATCTTTTGTTTGTTTTGGTTTCTTCTAACCTGTGGCTAGCAAATTTTGTTGCTAAATGTTGATTTGATTTTGATGTTTGATTGTGAAATGTATTCTGAATTGCAGATTAAGAAATTTAAGGATGCATTGGCCAAGCACAACACAGATAGGTCTGGGCTTGGGCCAGCCAAGGGGTTGGAGGAGAATGAGCTATTGGCTTTAGCTGCAAGTCGTGATCTTTGCTTCAACCAAACTAAAAAGGAAAAGCCTTTATCTGCTGCCCCTGAGGTCATGGAACAAGTTCCTGCAGTTCTCTAGCTCCCTGTTTAGCTGCAAGTAGGATTTAACACTAATATACTTTAGTACATGCGTATATACATGAATCCACCGAATTACAGGATTTAGTAAATCCGGGATTTAGGCCGAATCGCAGGCTTACACCAAGCTTCAACATCTTGCTTTTTTATTGTATTTAATCAATCCGATGATAAATCCTTTTAAAAACCTCCACCAAAATAGCTCACAAGTGGTGGAAGAACAAAGGTATGTCTCATGTTGAGGGATAAGATTGGCATGATGCTTTTGTGGCCATCATATCCTTTATATTTTTGTATATTTTTATTTATTTATTATTATTATTATTATTATTTTGATCTTTATAGTAATCCAGTGTTGTAAGTTCTTCCTCCCTCCATAGCTTCTCACCAGAATACTTGGCCGAAAGTGTCTTATTAGCATGATTAATTATTTTTCTGGTGTTGTAGGCTGCTATATGATGGAATGGCTTGTTTCATCACGAAACTGAGTTGTAACTATTAAAGAATTATAGCTTTCTTAAATTGGTTTCTATATGAGCTGGCTGTACTAATTCGTGATTTTCTTCTTGTTTTGCAAGCTTCTTTTAATGACAATGTTAGAGGTCCCTGTGGTGGGTGAGGAATTGGTATAAATCTTCTCCTTCCTTCTCTTTGGGCCCTCTTTATTATTCTTTGATAGAAACTATAATTCAGAAATTAATTTTTTTATGTTTTTAACTCAATTAAAGGATGAAAAGCGAAATTATGAAGGGAAAGAAGTAGCTCTCTCATTATAGGCGAGGATGATTTTATGTTCATCTTGGCCTATAATGTATTGACACTTAAAGAGAAGCATAAAACTAAATTTAAGTGTTGCGGAGATGAGAACGCATAGGAGGATGAGTGGCTTGAAGCTTAGACAAAATGCGAAACAAATGTATCTGTGAATGGGTTGGTGTTGCTCTAGTGGCAGATAAGATTACAGAGTCTCCTTTGATGATTTGGTCACATTAAATGTCGACCACCTGATGGTCCGGTTACTAGAGTAGATGTTTTCATTCTGACTTATGTTAAAAAAAGATAGAGGCATACCTAAAAAGACTTGTGCATGTTGTATAAAACATGATCTCATTTTATTAGAATTAAATGAAAATGACACCCAATAGGATACAATGGAGAAAAATGTTTCATGTAGCTGAACCCATTTTGTGGGATAAAGGCTTGTTGTGGTTGTTGTTGGCGGTCTATAATGTCTTATGTTTAGGAGGGAATACAACACTCTTATGCTCAAAGAAACAAATAACTGTTGTTAGACGGGTCTATAGGTGCAGAATATTACCTTTTTGCCTTCTGTGTAGCTGAGGTTCTTTGCATAAAAAAAAGTTTCAACTGAGCTTGGTTGCTGGTCCCTTTCTACAAATATTTTGTGACAATATTAGTATGAAAAAGCTCATCGTCAACAATAACCTTGACGATAAACAGATGCTCTGAATGAACAGGTTTGAATTTTCTTAATTTCTGCAACATAGTTCTTGTAGGGGGACTCTCCATTCATGGCTTCTTAAAGGCTATGTATATCTCATATAAATAGTTGAAGACTATTTTGGAACATATCAAGCTGACTTGGGCTGTGTTATTTGAAAGATTAGATTGTGATGATGCTAAAATTTGGCTACACAATGCTATATAATCATTTAAATTCCTAAAGAAATATATTCCACCAACATAAATATTTTATTATATTTTATCTATTCAGTAAAATATATGATGAATTAGTCTAATTTCATATTGTTGATTCTATTATGTGATGCAGGATCTCGTATAATTCGTGATATCAAATAATTCGATAGCAAATGCCGTGTGGCAAAAAAAACAAAAAACAACAAAAAAAAAAAAAAAAAAAAAAAAGAAAGAAAATGAGAAGGATTGAGATGGATTGCAATCCTTGTTGGAGGTCTTTAAATGTTTTCTCTTCGATCTTCCTGCCTCTTATAAATGATAAATCATTAATTATAAAAGATTAAATATAATGTTTCTCCCTTCACTGGCAAGCCTCCATTGGCTGAAGAAATATTGCATATGTAATCTGTAGATTACACCGAAATGAGGAGAGAGAGAGGGGATAGAGAGAGAGAGGGCCTCTATCCCCTCTCTCTTTCTCCTCATTTCAGAGAAATACACACATACAGATTACATCCATCTGGCCTCTTTGATGGGAAAGCTTTAATGTGGACAAGATTTGCACTTTAGATGTCCTTTATCTCTGGCGATGTTCTAGGCCTTGAAAATTAACAAACATATTTAATATTGATCGGGCAGTATTTTTTGGGACTCATGTAAGTTGGATTCAACTTCTTCGACTGATCAGCTCGGCTGAAGCACTTTGGCCAGAAGACCCGGTTACACTACTTTGGCGAGTCGGTCTGGTTCTGCCACTCCGACATGTCGGCCCTATTCCATGGTCTGATTATTTATGTATACACATATAAAAGAATGTGGATGAAACTGCAAACATTTTGGAATTATTTTAGTGTATTAGTTAGTGACATCTTTACATTTGCTACTGAAAACATCTTGTTTCTTATGTAAGAAAATACATTTATGGGCGTCAATCTTTATGAGTTCTTCTTCGAAAATTATGTGTATTAAAATTATTTAACTATTAATTATATTCTAAAATTTATATAATATTTATTTTTTCATGACAACAGTGCATCTTATTTTTTATCAAATCAGGAGGATCAAGGCAGTTATTTCTAAATTATTTCAAATTGGTTTTCTTAGATATAATAATAATAATAATAACAATAATAAAAAAATTTAAATTGACTTATAGGAAGCAAATGACTGAGTTGAGCACTTACCCGTGACTAGGGCAGAATACAGTTATATTCAGGGTGAACAATTATCCTTGAAGTGCATTTACCTGTAATCAGGGCAGAACAAAATTATATTTAGGGTAGATAATGGTATCTTCCCTGTAAATTATCTATATAAATAGTAAAAATTAATCTTTTTTTTTTCTTTTGTGGTTTATATAATTTAGTAATTTTGCCTCCCCAAACCAACACCACTTGATATATTTTTTTTGCCCAATACTTATAAAAAAATTAGACATTTGGTAATATTACTCACTCTAAAAAATAGTATTGGTTCTGCTCTTGCCAGTGACATAGTGATCGGGGGTATAATTTCTCACAATGAGATCGTGCATTTGAATCATGCATATTGTCATGTGGCTCAACTTTTCTAAAGGAGCTCAACTTTCCTGAAAAAAAAGGGGGTTAGGTGCTTGACTCTAAAGCAGGGAATGAAGTTAGTATCAAGCAATGAAGTATTATCGACCAATGAAGTCATCCTATTTCATTACAGTAAAAAGCAAGGTCATTAAATTACCTTAGTGGAATATTCTTGTAGCAAACTCTAGCTTTTTACATAAGTGCTCTTGGTTGGTTTTAAGTAATATACCATCCACCTTGGTGTTGTCATACCAATTGTTTATGCTTGCAGAATTATGTTGTGGCTATGATCCCCCTTCAAGGTAATGGTCCTTGAAAAGGACCTGAAGCTTGTATTTAAAGTAATTGAACTTTAGCTTACATAGTGCTTTAGTGAGGATATATCCTGGTTGATTTTGTGTAGGAATATAATGGATTTCAAGTTGACCTTGTTGTAGGTGATCCTGAATGAAGTGATAATCAAATTCGATGTGTTTGATCCAAGATAGAAGACAGGATTGATGGCAAGAGCCATGGTAGAGACATTGTCATAGAATAGCTTCATTGGGTTTAGTTGATCAACTCCGAGCTCCATAAGAAGACAACAAAGCCATAACATATATGTCACTGCCATGACTAAGGAATGATATTCAACCTCTGTGGATGACTGAGCAAAAATTTGTTGTTTCTTCACTATCCAAGAGATGGGTATTGAACCAAGGAGGGAACAAAAACGTATGGTTGATTTTTGGATCACTAAATTGCATGCCCAATTAGCATTGGAATTGGTTTGAAGAGATAGATCCCCATGTGTTATGAGGATACTGAAATAAATAGTTCCCTTTAGATAACTGAGAGGGCATATAATAAGTTGGCATTGATGATTGGTAGGCTGATGCAAACGCTGACAGATTTTGTTGACTGTAAATGAAATATCAGGTCAGGTAATTGTGAGTTAATTTAGTGCACGAGCTGTTCTTTGATACGCCTTTGGATTTTTTATGGGTGGCGTATTATCCGGTATATCGATATTCCTGCATAAGAGAGGAGTGGAGACATGTTTGTAGCTTGTCATGACCATCTCTTGAAGTATGATGGTAAGGTAGTATAGTTCGCTCAATAACATGGAATGTGCAGTCTTGTAGACTTCAGTGCCAAAGAATATTTGCATCTTACCCAATTGCTTGATTTGTAACCTATTAGAAAGTTTGATTTGTAACTGATTAGAAAGATCCTGGATTGCCTCCATACAATCGCCAGTCACTAGAATGTCATGAATATAGAGTACAAGAAAAAGAGTGTGCTCACATTTTCAGAGAATGAGAAAGGAGGGATTGACCTGGCTGATTGTAAATCTTAATTGGATAAAAAATTCAGATATGCCAGTAAAACATTGTCGAGGATATTGTTTGAGGTTGCAAAGTGCCTTTCTGAGGAGACATACATGATGGGAAATTTGAGTATTCATATAGCCCATTCATTGCCTCATGCTTATTGTCTCATTAAGATCTGTCAAGGAAGGCATTGGACACACTGAATTTTTTAATAGGTCATTGCTGGTTAAAGGCCCTCATCAAGAGGATTCTATGTCTCGTCATTTTCACGACCGATATGAAAGTCTCATAGTAGTTGATGTTATGTTATTGATTGAACACCTAAGCTACAAATCATGTTTTGTATTGTTCCATCAATCCATTCGAGTGATATTGGTGCAGTATGTTCAATGACAAACCAATACTATTTGGTTTGATGGGGATGTGAAAAGAGTCCACATTCCTTGGGCTTGGAAAGCAGGAAAATTTTCACTCACAGTCTTCATCCGAATTACGAATTTAGTGACTTGATAATAGGTGGCATGATCAGATGGTTGTAAGTTTTGGTGAAGGTGTTGGATGGGTTTAAGAGTTCCATTAGATTCACTGTGATTAGAAATATCAGAGGATTGGGACCCATTTATTGGCTTGTGGATTTGCAGACTGTAGTTGGGGTGCTCGGTGAGGGATGAATGTTGGTTGATATGGTGTCCAGGGGTGGTTGGATAGTCGATGAAGGAATAAGAAATAATGTGTTGGAGAGAAGACTTTCAGGGGGAGTGTTGGGAGGAGCGACTTGGAGCTGTGAGAAGGAGGTTTCATGGAACACAACTTGAGGGGAGATGGTCATCTTGGATGTGTGAGAATTGTAGTACTCGAAACTTTGTGAAGTAGTGAGTACCTGAGAAAGATGCAAGGGGCATAATGAGAAGTCAATTTTATGGGGAGTTGTGGATTTCAACTAGGGATGACATAGGCCCTCGAAGTCATTTAGGTGTGACTAGTGGGGTGGTTGCTTGTGAAAGAGTTCATAGGGAGTAAACCACTGACTATTGCTGTCGTGAAGGGAGAATCGTGGGTTTCTACGATTGGGGATCTAGACATTCGTCCCAAATGAAAAGAAACTTTGGGAATACATATTTGAGTGAGGAACGGTAAGGGATAAGGACTTACATTCAAAGAGAATCGATCAACTACCACGATATGTAGGGGTCAATGATACATCTCCGACGACGTTGCTTGTTGGCTTCACACTTCAGTAGAGTGGACGCCGAAATCCATCTTGGGCGGGAGCTCTGATACCATAAAACAGAGAATAAAGCAAGTATCTGATGAATGAAATCATTCTAATTCATTACTGTAAAAGCAAGGTCATTAAATGATCTTAGTGGAAATTCTAGTAGCAAACTCTAGCATGTTACATAGGTGCCCTAAGTTCGTTATAAGTAATATACTCTCCACTTTGATGTTATTAAGCCAATTGGTTATGATTGCATAATTCGGTTGTGATTATAACTCGACTCATTAGACTTCTAATATCTTATGAATAAGAGAAAATGGTTCTGCTATTGCTGTAATATAAGGATACAAAATGAATAAATAGACAAAAAAAATAGTAAGAAACTACATTATTTAAGAAAATAAGATAGAATTTCTTACATTTTATTTGTAATATTAAGCTTGAACTCTTCATTTCTAATTATTTTAGTTATATTTTATATTACTTTTTTTTTTAATTGAACCAGCCCACAAACTTATTGATCAAGTTAAGTAAATGCCCCTAAAAGACCACAAAAACTCAATCATTGGATCACATCTCTTTCGCCACCGCTACAAGGACGATCCGTTTTGCTTCTCATAGATTTGTGGGGCCCAGCAGTTGAGGCAACAGTACTTCCCCGCAGACTGAGATAAAATCACAGGAAACAGTTCACTTTTTTCTATGTTACGATTTTTCAGAGATCCTTTACCCCTTCGTCCACTTATAAGGACATCAACATGACAGTGCTTCTGCACAAATTTTATTCATTTACTTATCTAACTTATAATACTTGATATTTATATTTATTATATTTTAGTATTAGAAATATAGTGTATATATATATATATATATATAAAAGAATGACGGGAGGCTATTAGACGAGCTCATAGTTATCTTTGCTTGCCTAACTGTTTGAGGACTGCTCTCACTATTATCAAACTGATTAGAAGGGAATATGCAAATATATAAAGGGGATATGCAAACTGATTAGACGCACGCACGCACGCACGCACACATCAAAGTGTTGAATATGCAAATATATAAAAATTATGTGTTATGTATGTAAATGGCCCCACAAATTAAGAGTTTTTAGTAAAGCTTACATTTTGAATGAAGCTCTTGAATTTTTTCATCTAGTTTCTTCTTAATAAAGAGTCTATCCATCTCAACATATTTTGTAATATTATGCTAAACAGGAATATGGGCCTTTTTGTCATAGAATATGCTAAACAAGATTATGGGTGATATGACTTAGTGTGGTGAAGCAATAGCGACTCACGCAAGTATACGTATTGTATCAGTAGTAATCGAAATAGAATTTTCTGTGTCTATCCCACATGAAACTAGTTAAATTTCAATATGAAAAGGTTCTAGTATACTATTGTCAGTCATAGCCTGAAGGTTCAAATTTAGCTGTGTAAATACAAGCAACTACTCCTAATTTGACTCTGCGAAAAGACTTAAGTGAGAGAATGATTCTCCCCTGAAATGAATCCTAAAAACTTAAGTTTGATGGAGTGACGACAGTTGGTGACTAACAAGAACAAACAACATTCTTAGCATCTTCCAGTGATATTAAGAAAAGTTGAGAAATTCCACTAATGAGTTCCTCATATCCATTGAAATCCCCGAGATAAACATTTTATGACACATTACAATACCTCAAACAATATCTTTATTCTCAAGATCTAACGTAATTTACCCTAAATGTTCCACTAGGGATACTTCTGTATCTCAAAGCACACAAAATAAGTTAGCATGATAAGTAGCTAATTTGTATATGAATAAAGATTTGAAAGAAAAATTTTCATCATAAAGCAATGTTGCACAAGTTATAGAATTCATCACAACCTAGAATATCTATTCATCAAACTAGAAGAGAATCAATTCATTTAGTTCCTAAGCATGTTTTGAAACACGAAATCCATACTTTCTTTCTTTAAAATCAAAGCAAAATACAAGACATTGAGTAAAGAAAACAAAAAAGTTGTCTCTCACTACAAGAAAAAGTGTTAAAACCGAAGGTAAAACTGACGACCTAAATATATGTTGGCAAAAATTTTATATTTTCTGATGGTATAGCGACAACTTATGAGTTGGGTTATTTGTGAAAATATAAATAGAGGACAAGTCATCACTTAGCAACAATAATAATTTTTTCGACAGTTCATATTATTACCGACGTATTATACTGTTAATTGTAAACAAATATTAACCGACGACCATATTACATCGGTTATTTATGAAACCGCGATTTGGCACGGAGTTAATAGACGATTTTTTTTTATAAGCGACTGTAATTTTTATCAGTAATAATGTTAATTACTAACGACTTTTAAGCCTTTTATAAGACGTCAAGAAATGCTCTATTTATACACAGCCGTCTGAATCCCTCAATTCCTCACGTTCTTCCTCTCGTCGCACTCGTGCTCACCCTTCTTCTTCCCTCCCTCCCTGAAACCCTCAGCTTCTCCCTTGTCATAGTCCTCTCTGGGTTTCTTCAAACACCATCGCCTTCGCTACCAAACTCTACAATGGGCTCACAGCTTTCAGAGACCCAAAACTCGCATTTTTGTCCTCCTACCACTTGCCTCCTACTCGAAAACATTGATAAGGTAAATTCAAGTTTTATTTTTCACGCAATTTCATGCCTAGGCGGTGTTTGGTATCATGTTATTTATAGGTGTTTGGTAGTATGACAACACAACAATACAAAATTACTATAAAATTATTTTGTGCGTTGATAGTTCCTAGCTTTGCTCTGAGAAATAATTTAAGGAAAGCCTTAAAAATTACTTCTTAGTGATTATCATCAATAGCATTTCGACATCATTTTCATTACCTCAAGGTGATGATTACAAATAAATTATTAGACATCCCCACAATAATAATGAGAAGTATGACTACACAGCAACACAATCTTTGTGAAATCATTTTTTGTGTTGATAGCCGCTAAATTTGCTTTGAGAAATTATTTAAGGAAAGCCTCAAATAGTATCATTCAGTGGTCATCATAAATAACATGTAGACATCATCTTTATTATCGCTAGGTGAAGGATGTAAACAAATTCTAAGATATCCCCACAATAATAAGATGCAGTATGAAAGTAAAATCATTTTTTAGTGTAAATTCAAAGCTTATTTTGCTAACTCTAAGATGCCAAATGAGTTTAGGAAGAATTCTCTTAATAAACAAGCTTGACAAGCTTGATGCTTGATTCATTAATCATGAAAATGAAATGAAAACTGAAATAGTAATGTAGGTTATTGTTTTTCTTTTTCTCTTCTCTTGTCATATTTTATAGCTCGGAATGAACTGAAATAGTAATATGGTTTGGAAGTAAATTTTTCGCGAAC
Organism: Papilionanthe hookeriana x Papilionanthe teres; assembly: GCA_022702705.1. Taxonomy (NCBI): domain Eukaryota; kingdom Viridiplantae; phylum Streptophyta; class Magnoliopsida; order Asparagales; family Orchidaceae; genus Papilionanthe; species Papilionanthe hookeriana x Papilionanthe teres. The sequence continues at coordinate 114,706,949 of CM040432.1, forward strand.
TTGATCTAGCCTTGTTAAATTGAATTTTTCACCATGAACATTGGTGTTTCTGCTCTGATTTGGTTTGCTATTTGAGCTAGTCGTTGTTTCTGATGGTTAATTTGCTGTTGATAAGCTTACATTTCTTCCTTGATCTTCACTGGTTGCTGAGATTGGTTTTTTGAGCTGTGATGAAAATACAAGCATCATTACAATTCAACCTGTTTTGAATATATTTTTGTATATTAAAAATCTAGAATGTAATTTTAATATTTTCTTGAAGGAAATATGAGCTCTGATTGGTTATCCTTTCTGTCTTTGTTTTGGTAGTTTTTCTTTCTTTTTCTTGTTTTTATTGGGTTGGTTGGTTTGATAAATTAGTTAAGGAAAGCCTAAAAAAGTTCTTCTCATTTATTATCATCAACAACATGTTGATATTATTTTAATTACCTCAAGGAGAAACTTGTAAATATATTCTTAGACATCTCTACAATAATAATGAGAAGTATGATAACACAACATCACAAAAGTCTTATGACATCATTTTGTGCATTGGTAGCCCCTAACTTTAATTTGAGAATTTATTTAAGGAAAGTCTCAAAGAACACTTTTCGGTGATCATCATCAATAGCATGTAGACATCATCTTCATTACCTCTAGAGAAGAATGTAAAAAAATTTGTAGATATCCTCACAATAATAAATGCAACAAGAAAGTAAAATCATTTTGTTAGTGTAAATTCAAAACATATTTTTCTAACTTTAAGCATCCAAATGAGCTTACAAAGAATTCTCTTAAGAAACAAGCTTGAATAACTTGATGTTTGTATCATTATGATTATGAAAATGAAATGAAAATTGAAATGTGATGTTGGTCTTTTTTTTTTTTTTTGTTATGTGGAAATGTTTTATAGCTTGAAACAAATTGAAATGGTAATGTGGTTTGGAATTGGATTTGTTAATACATTGATCTAGCTGTGTTGGATTCTAATGTTCATAGTGAATATTGTTGTTTTGAGTCTGATTTGGTTTGCTATTTGAGCTAGCCGTCATTTGTTATGGTTAATTTATTATTGATAAGCTTACATTTCTTCCTTGATATTCACTGATTGCTGAGATTAGTTTTCTGAGCTGTGATGAAATTTAGCCTTCATTAAAATTCAACTTGTTTTTAACATATTATTATATATCAAAATCTAGGATGAAATTTCAATGTTTTCCATCAGGTAAGTTCTAAGCTCTGGTTGTTTATCCTTCATGTCTTTGTTTTGTTAGGTTGTTTGGTGGTTTTTCTTTCTTTTTTTAGTTTTTGTTTGTTTGGGTTGTCTCTTTATTTCTTGTTTTTATCTTTGTTTAATTTCATTTGAAGGACTATTGATCTTTGAAGACTTCTTTCCTTTCTTCCTCTTTGAAGCTTTTAAAGTTTTTTATTTTTTATTTTTTATTTTCTCTCGTTTTTTAGGTAAACCCCCCTAAACTCTATTATTTAGATGTGATGATTGTTGTGTATGTTTTAATGTAGACTCCCAAAATATTTGTTTTAAAAACGATTTACATATGTACCACAAAATTTCTATGTACTTATATATCTTACACTTAAACCTTACATTTTAATACAACTTTTTATGTACATGTATGGTCGTATGTTTGCAAAAAATACAAGTTTAGGTGTTAGATATGTAATTGCATAAGAATTGAGAGTAGAATTTTCTATTTTATAGTTAAGTCTTAAGCCAAAAAATAATACATGCTTGGTTGGATCCAAAATTTATTAGTATTGACCCACGATCTGATTTCGCATGTAGGGGATGTCTATGAATTTATGGCTGAACGCTTATAAAATTTATGTTATACATGTTTGAAAGTTAAGACATTGAAAGTTTATGTTATACATGTATTACGTAAGATATGTTAGCTCAAACAATGACAGTCGCTCAAAAATTAATTTTGGATTGTTTTTTTTTCGAATCAACCTTCAGTCATATTGAAATCAATTCGTATAACATCATATTGTTGTTAAATATGTCGAAGATTGTTAATCAGAGTAAAATTGTTTCGAAGAACAACAAATAGAATTAATGAATTAAATAATTTAAGACTATTTTGCTTGGATTTAAGATTAATCTATTTTGTTAAACCCATTAAGACTTCACTTTCTAATATTGTCTATAACTGTAGCTACTCGAATCTTTTTAAGGATATATTTATTTCTTATTTTGTTTTCAACTGTAAAGAAAATCATAGAACTAAGTTTTCTTGCCACCGCAACCCTTTACGCAATTAATTGCACGCGTCAAAATATTTTCTTAAAAAAAAAATTCAGATAATGTAAGAGTATTCACTGGTTCCTTTATTGTGAAGTCTAATTTTCATTTTCAAAAATGCAAATTTACTTGGAAATTAATTTCCTATTCCAAAATAGAAATTTAGTTTGAAATCTAATTTCTATTACTGTAATTCTCATTTTGGCAATGCAAATTAGATTTCGAAGTAAATTTTCATTTTTGGACAGAAAATTAGAATTTGAAGTGAATTTTTATTTTGAGAATGTAACTTAGACTTCACATTGGAGAATGTAGTGAAAACTCTTACATCATATGAATTATTTTCTTCTAAGAATATATTTTGAGGTGTGTAATTAATCGAGTATGGGGTATGCAAAGATGAGAATGCTTAGATTTATGACTGGCTTTCCACTTAAAAAATAAAATGAAAAAGAAATAAACTCTTGCAATATTTGATGTATCTATGGTAGCAGACAATATTAGATCCAAAAATTCAAAAAAATTTAGCCCGTTATTTATTGATCTTCGATGGCCCAAACAGTACTAAGCTGTTAACGTTCTGCTTTCTAGCTGAGCTTGGGTCAGTTAGAAAAAACTTTGATCCAAAATTTTGGCTCATAACTCCTAGCCAAAATTAAAATGAATCAATTTTTTTAGCGATTAATTTTGTTTGAGTTATCTAAAACTTGTAGTCCTTCGAACGATTTCAACACCAATTTTTTATCAACTAATAAAATTAAATTCTATGTACTAATTGTAGTAGGTAAATATGGATATCTATACATCAAGATCATGGATGTACAATGGACTTTATCTAGAAAGAAAAAAGAGTACCGAAGAGTTCTTGAACGGTGTAAAGGCTTTCGTGGCTACAACATCACGACTTCCAACCCACATATTTGAGGGTAGGTTTCGATATCGATGCTCAAATCATAGGAATCTAACACACATAACGTTTGACAAAGTAAGATATGATCTATATCGTTAGGGGTTCAACCTGATTACTGGATTTGGACTTTGCATGGGGAGGTTGACCCTGCAACATTTCGCTCAGCTCTTTTGACGAGCTATGATCTTTCAAATGGAGTTCACTTAAGTAGATTTAAAGAGATTATCTTTGATGAGAAAATGTTGCATTACCTGAGTTAAGTATAGGAAGAGACACCAAATCAGGAGACTTAAACTATTATGATTTATTGAATGCTGCTCAAAGGTAATGTAGGAGGGATGTATTTCTCATTTCGAGTTATTTGTAGCTCTTAGAATGATTAAATTAAAACAAAGTTTAACATGCACCGAGAATGCTCAATCTATTTACAGCAATGCTGATAGAGATTAATCCAAAAGAAAATTTAGTTCCAAAAGATTTATACTGGAAGAAAAAACTTCTCTCCAAGCTAGGCTTGAAAATATAGAAGATTGATTGTCGTGTGAACATATGCTTGTTATTCTATAAGTCCAGTGCAACAGAGCTCAGTGCAAATTGTGCTCTGAGGTTTAAACCTTAAAATAATAAAAATAAAGAGTTAGAAAAAAGTTCCTTTCAAGCCTCTCTTCTTTTTATCGCTTATTTCACGTCTTCAAGGACTATTTGCTTCCTCGTGTACTACTTCACATATGACATGACATCGTAATAGTTCAGGGAATATCAATTTAATAAGTCATCTTACGGATGGAGAGATATGGAAAGGTTTTGATTGTATACATCTAGAGTTTGTTGCGGAAGGACGTAACGTGAGTCATCTTGCAGATGGAGAGGTTTGAAATGTCTCCACTAAAAGTGTGATTTTTTTATTTTATATGGTATCTAACACATGACCTTAATTTCCCCATCTTTGTTCTATTCAGCTTAAAAACTTAATTTTTTCAAGAATTTCAAATCTTCTCTCTCTAAGAGAACCTATCAGCCATACTGGCATCAATGATGCGAATATGCCTTCCACCCTTATGTTCTTAATTTCAAAGATTAATAATCTGGTACAAATTCAATTAATCAGTGATAACTACCTACTATGGCATTCCTAGATTCTAAAGATATCACTATATAGCTACCAAGTCTTTCGTGATGGCATTACTACTCGCCCAATTGATATAATCTCTACCGAAGAAAACCAACCACCACTTAATCCCTCATTTTTTTTCATAGACTATAATAAACCAAAACCTTACAACCACTCTCTACTCTACTTTGTCAGTAACCATTCTGCACAAATTCTAAACTTGGACATAGGAGTCAAAAGCTAGGCTACATTAGAATATTGTCGACTCCAAGCAACCAAAAGGCCTCGTGCCATTCAACTAAAAAACAAGACCATTGCATCTCCATGAGAAATCAAAATATGTCACAATATCTCTCCATAGTAAAGGTATTGATATCACAAATTCACAGCTTTAACTTCTCCAATCAATAAAGAGGATATCATTATTATGTACTTAAAGACCTACTATCCTCATATCAAGCCTTCAAAGCAACTATCCTTAGTAAGCTAACATCTATAAGCCTTGATGATTTCTCCTTTCTACTATACAAATCTTTGATACAACTCATTCCATTTATAACGCTGGAATAAGAAACTCAAGTGGTGCACACCAAAACTAACACTCAATTTATATGTTAAATATGCAACAAAGTCAAGCACACTACTTCTACGGTTTATTAGCATAGAAAAAATCTTCAATATAAGCCCCAAACATAACCACTACCTGCACATACCTTCCTTTCCACATCCATTCAATCATGTAGTGCGTTGTATATATTTTGACACGAGTCACTTCCCACCTAAAAAACAACCTCGCCAACCTTCACAACCAAAAGCTTACCATAGTAAAGACAAAATAAATGTCAAAGATGAAAAATCCCTGCAAATCCCTACAAATCCACAAAAAAAGAAATGGTTGTCTTTGCACACCATAAGAAATTCTTATCCTTTCTATTCTATTTTATGTACACTTCTTAGTGGACCCAAACATAGAATCAGTTTCATCCACACAAATTATCGCTCTTTCAAACACTAACCTCTAGTTTTATTCACACTGTAGCTTGCATCTAGCACAATTGTCTTAAGCATTGAAAGTCAACAAATGAATTGGAATAATATATTAGAATTACTTCATTCAAGATAATACTGATAAAATAAAACAATATGAAAATTGGTAAACAAATTAAGATACTACTAGGTAAAATTTCAATCATTCACAACATTAGAGAATTGTTACAAAACAAACATTACATAGTTCAAACTCTTTTTCAAAACTCTTAATACTACATATAAAGTAGCAAACATATTAAACCAAAATTCTAGCAAATAGAGCCCAATTGGAGCTTAAATTTTATTACACACATGCCCGATTAAAATTAAAATTAAAATAAATTAGATTCAAGTTGAATCAAACCGACTTAAATCAATCTCGTTTTAGAGTCTCCCTAAAATCTTCTTTAGCTACCGCAGATTGTTATACACTAAACACTGGCAATTGATTTCTCTGAAGGTGTAAACTAGTGATCAACTATACATGAGTCTAACTGAGGTTGCTCAGACAACGACGTCCTAATATCAAAATGTCTAAAATTAATGACAAATGAACAAAAGTAAACTATACTATTCAAAGATCCATCATGCAAAAGTCTATTTGAACCTCCACAGCCAAAGATCTAGCATTTAAGACCTATCAAATAAGCATTTCACAAAAATATCTTAAAATAAAAGCAATAATTAGCATGAGGACAACAGATTAATCATTGATACTCTCCGAAAAGCTTGCAACACAATAATCAGTTTAACCAAGGTTAAAACCATAAAAGCAATGTAATAGTTAAGTTCAAGTGTAAATATAATGCAAATTTCACAATTTAAATTTAACTCGGAACTTATTTCAAGCAAGCTGAAGTTAATTGAGCCATTCCTAAAAATATTTTCATCATAACACACTCTTCAAAACAAAAGCTAAAAAGAAAATCAAATATATTTATAAATAAATTGTGATTTATATTAATTTCTAACATTATGACCCCTCCCATAAATAAGGGAAAAAGAAAACAACAACAGCAAAAAGATGCTTGTAGTGAAACTTAAAAAAGATGTTAGTAGTAAAACTTTGCGTCTGTTTGGGGCAGCTGCAGTTTATTGAATAATCTGCTGATAAGTTGATTAAAAAAAATCTCCTGATAACCTAGGTGCCTTGGCTATTACAAATTTTTATTTTTGTTGGAAAAGCTAGACCGCAGCCAGAAAGCTGTCTCACACCTAGATAGGTGCGGTGTGAAAACATTATTTTCAGCGTTTTGAAAATGCATAGGCTGCCAAAAATCAGTTTACCCAAACAGTCATTGTGCCTTTTCAAAATGTCACCACACAAAATAAGCTGCCTCAAAAGGGCCCGTCATCTCACCATACTTCAAATGTTACGTCACATGAACGAAAATATTTATCGAATGCTAAGTCAAGATGCTAAAAAAATTACCCACAATCATGTTAGAAGATATAGACGGCCTCTGAAAGCTGTTTTCTATATTTTATTTCTCCACCCAATTGAAAAAAAAAAAAAAAAATCAAGAAATGATTAGTGCTTGCTAGCTTTATTCTAAATAGAAACACAAATGAAATTAGTTGGCTAAACAATAGTCATTTGTGGACTGTGATGCCGAATGTGGCCTTCTGATAGATTCTTTTGGCTTAAAAACAACAATTACTTGATATGTTCAATACAAATCTGTGGAAGAAAGAGTGCCTAATCAGGAGTTGATTTGGTCAAAATATATAAGACCAAAAAACTCAATTATATATGGAACCATTGTGTGATCAGATTCATATTTTGATAGTCTCGTTTTGATTTTGGCTGTTACCTGATATATTCCACGCGCATATGTCACAAATTATTCAATAATAATATATACTTCATTCTAAAAGAATTAGAAAAAGTCTTCTTATAAACTATATGTTCATTAGTAAACGTCAAAACTTAAATAGGGATTGAGATCCATAAAAAGGGAGATATTATTCGCTGACCTCACTAACACACAGTTTAATAATCTGTCGATTAATTATAAAACAACAGGAGCAACAAACTAAGCTTCTTAGAATCAGGAATCAAGGAGAAAGTTAAGAACTTTTAGCATAAAACAAGGATTAAGATAATCCTTAATTGTAGAGTACTCTATAAGTTACTGATGTTTGAACAATGAAGCATATTATGTTTTTAATTTTGATGATGAACTGATCATTTAAGTAGAAAAACATATAAAGATAGAATATGTTAGACCAAATATGCTATAACTTAAAAGACAATATATTGTTAAATTTATATATTTTCAAAGAAAATATTAAGCATGTAATGCTATGTCACATGTTAAATCTGCTATAGAAAAAAGGGATAACATAATCATTAAACCAAAAAATTAGCATTACATTGATTCGTATGATATAGTTATATTAGTTTAATCACTATATTAAACTTGATTTATCACGTGTAAAAGGCAACAGTTGGTATTCTTCTTAATTAGAAATGATGAAATTGTCTTCAAAATAAAAAAAAAAGAATAATTTTTTTATATATTATATATAAAACAAAGTAAAATTCCATGATTTTTGTATTACTTTGCCCAAATCTTTAAATCTTTAGACCAACTGATTTCTCATTCGTCTTTTTCTCAAAAGAGAGAATCCATGAGCACATGTGACGATCCCTTCACTGGCAGAATTGAAGTACTAGCAAGGAATGTGGGATCACAGCATATTTAGCCAGCACAGTAAACCCAAAAGGACATCTAACAAGTGGTTTATCTTCTGAACATCCTGGAACAAAATCAAAGACTCCACTTGATCATCATTCACATCTTCATCAATAATTATTCATTAAACTCTTTATACGTTGAGAAATTTACTGAAGTTTTGATCAAAATACAGTAAAATGAATAAGAGCATTGCACATAAAAAGTTGAGGAATCTACTGACAAGAGAGAGAGGTCTCTTTAGATTTATCATATAATTGTTCAAAGAAGAAGAGCATACTTATAATCAGGAAGAACAGTACCAAAACCTCATGGAACATTATCATCAGAAAGCGTAACATGGGGAGCAAGAAGTAGTATGTAGCCAAAGACAACTTGCCCACTCACTTCTCCAAACTTCTTCTAAGAACAAATTTTTCTGTAGGGGTCGGCAAGTCATCCTTGGCTGCACCATACTTCCTGAGCCTCCATGTAACGCCATAGATGAGAAAGAAGATAGAAGCCCTAAAAACAGGAGAGAAGGTGGAGAGGAAGGGTGCGGTAAAAGAGGAAGGAGTGCATGAGGTGTGTTGAGAAGGTGAAGCTGCAAGTTCTTATATAGAGTTTGGTAAAAGAAAATAAAGGAAATTATAAAAATAAAAAACGGTACATTCTGATGCAATTAAGTTTGATTAAGGTGATCACGACAACTCGATCACAGAAGTATATATCAAGCTTTGGCCCAGTAGAATAAAGAGGCAGTGATAAGGTCCCCACTTCACCCTTTTCTGTATCATCTCCCCTACTCTCAATTCAACGCATAAACATGTAGCTAATCACCTGGTTCCATAATCGAGAAAGTTAAGGGGCAACTTGCTTAGATTAAGATATGGCTCTTCTTTATTTAATCTATCTTCTATCTTCCTAATAATAGAGTTGAAGAAAAGCCATAGGATGGAACCAATAGACAGAGGATATAATATAATCCTCTCATTTGATAACCTGAAGATAATTCAGTGTCAGAGTAAGACAACACCTAGAACAAGAGCATGTATCCTCCAGGAAAGAGGTGACAAGCAAATAGGAATAAGAAAAACAAAAACTGAACATTTATAAATGCAATTTGCCTTTTTTTTCTTTTTTGGTTTGAAATCTTCATTTTATATAAATAAGCATATCTTGCAGAGAATCACCAGGAGCCACAGAAAAATAACTGGAAAACAATAGAAAAACTTCAGATAAAAGTGGCAAAGAATGGGCTTCCACTTAAAAAGATTCTCCTATAAGTGGAAAGTTGTCATCTCTTAAACCATGCCCCAAAAAGAAAAGTTTGGGTGGAAAAGGAGATGTGCTAATCTATCACAGTAGAAGAAAAATGACACTGAAAAAGGTAAAATAAATGAAGACAGCAAACACTGCAGTTTTGGCAACAAATTAATGTGTGGAACAGATGGCTCATGCCGTTAAACAGTTCAGTAACATTAAACATTGTTCAATTATGAGTTCATCTCCCAACTTAGTTATTTGGTGATTTATTCAGCTTTCATACTTAACTTCATAGAAGGATATAAAAGAACGGACCATTTTCCAAGGTTTTAATCTCAAAACTTCAATTTTCTTCACAGTTTGGGGCCTTGAAAACAATGGTGGCAGAAGTTACAGCTTCTCTCTAATGTCACCTCTGGGCTCAAATTCCTTTCACTATTTAGGTTGAGGTAAGGCAAGATCTGCGCCTTATCTGTAAGTGGGTCTTATGAGAGTGATGGGCTCATGCATGACAGCCAAAGCAGCGGATACACCTAAAGACAAGCTTTCTTGTAAGGCTTTGGCTTGGATGAAAAAGTGGAAAGATAGGACAATATGGAAAACAGATGAATGGAAAGGACATTAATATGCAGTTAAAGTAGAGAGAAATCTCATAGTCGCGTCACAAGGAGAATAAGATGTAGGCCATAACAGCCAAACAAAAGGGTCCCCCCACCACTCTCTCTCATAGGTAGAGTTGAACAAAGAAGATTTCAATTTTAATTATAGGGGAGGCTTCACCCAACACAATATTGATCCCTGCATTAATTTAAATTAATTAATTTTTTTGTATGATTACAATATTGCTTGAGGGTTGCTACTATGAATTCTATTAATAACTTTTTTGATGTTGATTCTCATTTATAATAGGCATAGATAAGGAACTGCCAATAAGTGTTTCCCTTTTATAAAGGTTATTTACTACACATATCTTCATTAATATCTTTGGTATGTGTAAATATTGATGATAGCTATTCATGACCTTAGTATCACTAATTTGTCTAATTTATTACCCAATTCATTAAATGATACCTAATAAGATAGATTCTTATTTAATTATACATGAATGGTTAGAATATCTTATTATCTCAATAATCATGACACATTGATTCATTTGTCTATTTAACTTTATTAAGCTTGATTAAACCTAAATAGGAGATTCAATGGGGTCAAATTTTACCAAGTAAAAAATGTTAAAATTTGAGAGAAATAACACATTTTTAGAAAGCAATTCAAGCTAATCAGTCTAACTTTGTTTGGTACTACAGTCATATGTTATGTATAATACTCCAAATATTTCTTTGTATAATTTCACTAGCACAAATACTTTTCCTTCATATATTCATCTTGGAAAATTTACATATGCATTTCACTTTTAAAAAGTATAATATAGTGTCATTCTTTTGTTGGCGTCAATTTTTTATGTCTCCCTAATAGAATGTCCACTTGACTGGCTCGGAACTACTCACTACTCACCCATATCATCCCGTAGCTCAAGACACCCATCCGAACCTCCGGTACGTGTTTAGAACATGAAATCAGAGTTTGCAATGATTCAACCCCACTCGAGAGAGCCCACAGTTAGGTCGGCTCACCCAGGACATTGGAGATGTTTGATGTCCATTCTGGTGTTTAGGAGTTCCTCTGTATCCATTCGGAGCCTCCATGGGGACAAGGGAAGTCAAGGAGCCCTCTTACGCATGTTACGAGAAAATTAGAGTTTGGAACACATTACCTACACCATAGTTTAGAACGCCCATTGGTGACAGATTCTCCAATCAATGAATAAAACAATCATTTTTGAAGTTAGGGGATCATAAGTTACTCATATGTGGCCTCCCATAACTTTCAGATTGAGAAAACCCCATGTCGAATGCTCTTAATGTAAATTAGCTTTTTTGGGGCTAAACTGGCACGTAGATGCTAGCCCCGGGTGCCTAGGCTCCCAGAACAGCCTCTAAGGGGCTTAAACCCTGAGAGGCTAAAGTCTGGTGCCAGTTTCTAGCGCCTAGGCACAATACCAGCGCCTAGGAGTCGATCATGGGGCACCTAAGCACCCAAACAACTAAAAAACAACCACTTTTCCGTGCCGCTGGAAAGTAGGCACCGGACTCGGCGCTAGGGTGCCAGGGTCATGGTATCTAGGTGCCAATCCAAAATCTGGACCCATTTTATTTAGTGATTTCTGTCATGTTTTAGCCTGACCAAGCCCCTGTGCAGGTGAAATGGCAGGGACTTTTTGGTTTTGAATAGATAAACTTTGAGGGAAGTTAAACAGGTGATAAAGCCTCCCTTGGATGGGACTTAAGATGATGTGGCAAGCCCATTTTTGGCATTAACAAGGGGCAAGTTGGGTATTTTCTTAGTTGAGCTGATAATAACCTAGAAATTCATCATTTCTTCCCCAATCTCCACTCATTTTCAGTATTTGAGGCTGTTGGTGAGAGCTTGAGAGGGCTATAGGGGGAAATTCATCTTATTCCTTTAAAAACTTAAGAGCTTTGAGCAAGAGAGAGAGACTCTTCATCTTCCTCAAGGAGAAGAGCTGAGGGAGCTAATCATCTTCAACCTACTTCTTCTTCGTTTTCTTCTCCTTCTCCATCCTCCACCAAAAGATATTATTTTTCTTTCACCATTCTTTGAGTGACTCAGGAAAGCTTCTTGAGGAGGAGTGTGGCTAGCAAGGAGCAAGGCTTCTTCACTCCTACACTAAAAGAGAGCTTTTTCTAGCTTGAGGAAGGATCGTTGGAGCATTGCTGGAACTTCGTCGGAGTTCGAAACTTTGCCAGAATCTCGACAGATTCTCCTATTAGAGAAAAGCTTCCTCATTAATTTGGGGAAGGACTTGCATGGGCTTCTCTCCCACCGTTAGGAGAGCTTCATCAAGATTAAGCTTGGGGCTTCGATCAACCACCGTGACAATGAGACTCTCTAAATCCTTTTGCATTTTCTTTCTTAGCCAACCCTAGGATGTTTGTAGAGAATGCTAGGTTTATGTTGTTGATTTCCTAGAGGAAGTCATAGGTTAAGAAGCTCAATTGTGGCCAAATCCTTTGTGAAATTTGAGTTACAACACGTTATAAACTCTAGATCTAAATCATAATAGGTTGAAATCTCAATTTCTCACAGTTTTTGCGCTTCCAACCTTCCTTGGAGGGGTTGGAATAGTTGGATCTGGAAGAATGGGAAATTTTTTGTATCTAGCCCATTCTATAAGATCATGGAGGGTTTTAGGATGGAAAAGCCTTTGCAGCTAGTCTGTCCTTCAAACGGTGAATAACTTCTCCTATAAGAAATCGGAGGATGAAATTATCCACATTCCTGATCAAAGCCGGTAGCAGCTATGCCACATACCCAAGAGCTAAAATCATAGTTGTCGAGGGTGTTAGTTGAGTTTTACTCGCTATTGGTTATGATCAATTGCATCATGACACATTGTATTGTATGTTTGTATGCTCGTGGGTTTGGTCGCCCACACAAGGCAGGTAGGATAAGCCACCTGACATCGTCCGACTCAATTGATCGTCCGTCATCAGATGATTTAATTGGTCGAACGATACCAGTCAACCCGACCTTACGCCTCTTGATTAGTCAGCTACATGTATGTCGTGTATGTGGTGTTGTCGTAGGTCTGGTAGCCCACGTTAGCCAAATTAGTTGGACGATACTGGTCAACCCAGCCATATGCTTATTGATTAACCAATTAAGTATATGTATGTGTTGCATTTCACATACCACATCTTGCCTCGATCGGATGTCATGGCCGGTCGACATAACTGTTTGGCATGACAAGCAGCCTCAGCCTAGTCGACCGATCACTTTGGTCTAACCACCCACCCCCAAACCGATTGACCAACCTCAGTTTGGTTCGACCGGCCTCCCCAGCCCGGTTGACTAACCACTTTGGTCTGACCAGTCTCCTCGGCTAGGTCGACCGACCATTTTGGTTTGACCAGCCACCCTAGACCGGTAGAACAATCACTTTGGTCCAGTCGTCCACCTTAGCCTGATGGAGCCCCTTGGCTACAATGCCTTGGGTTGACCAACCAGTCGACCTAGCGGGTCGAAAAACCAACTTCATTTGCATAGTGTGTGTTTTTCATGTGCATTAGTGTTTTCTGGATGATATTTTACATAGTCATTATCATATGCTTGAGTTGTATTTTAAGTTTTTATTCATACACTCGTCACCCCCACCTGTCTGATTATCTCTAGTGAGAATCATCATTTTCATGAGTCAATGCCCCTAGCATTACACTCATTCTCTCGAGCTAATGCCTCTTCGGTACACTCTCACTTGCCTAGCCAATGCCTCAATAGTACGCTCACACATTTAAGTGAATGCCCTTGCGGAACATTCGTTTACTTGGGCCGCTGCCTCCACGACACAGCCACTCTTTTTGGTCAATGCCTCTATGACACACCTGTCTATTGCTCCATAATACGTTCACCATTTCTGGTCACTATCTTCAAGACACAATCATCTTTCGAGTCGCTGCCTCCACAACATACTCACCATTTTGGGTCACTGCCTCCACGACACACCCATCATTCCGGCTACTGCCTCCGTTACGTGCACACCCTTTAAGATCACTGCCTCCATGACACACCCATCTTTTGGGCTGCTGCCTACATGCTACGCCCACACTTTTAGGTCATTGCCTCAACGACACACTTAATTTTAGGGCCTTTACCTCCATGGCATGCCCACCCTTCCAGGTCACTGCCCCCACAACATGCCCATTCCCTTGGGCTATTGCCTCCAAGACATGCCCACTTTCTAGTAAGTGTACCTTGTGCACACTCAACTCTTTCGGGTCACTGCTTCCATGACACTCTCATCTTTCGTGCCGCTGCTTCTATGACATGCCTACCCTTCCAAGTCACTGCTCTCACGACTTACCCATTACGTTGGAAAGCTACCTCCACGGAATGCCCACTTTCAAGTCAATGAACCTGCACACTCAATCCTTCCAAGTCACTGTCTCCATGACACACCTATTCCCGTAGATCGCTGCCTCTACGATACACCCATCATTCCGGGTCACTGCCCCTATGGCATACTCATTCCCTTATGGGACTGATACCTCCATGGCATGCCCACTTTCCGAGTGACACTTAACAGGTCACTGCCTCAATGACTTAACGATTCCTTTGAGTCACTGCCTTCACTACGGGCCCGTTCCCGAGTCACTATTTCCATGACACACTCCTCACCACTTTTATCATATTATTGTTTACATTTGCATCTCTATGCGTGCATGGATAGCAAATCAGACAAGATACGTGAGTGATCTCGTATTAGTCTCAATACCTAAGCGATCATCGCTTGCCGGGTCGATCCCGATGAGCAATGCTAGTTAAAACATCAGGACGGGCACAAGTATAACTATGCTAAAGATCCAAGGGATTTAACTTGTGTCACATTGCATGTTACGGGTATGCCTTTAATGATCCTTATATATATATATATATATATATATATATATATATATATATATATATTCTACTTATTACATATTCCATAATTTTAAAATTATGCACGTAGTAAGCTAGAACATATGTAAGGCCAACCCTTTTCAAAATTCATTTTGGGTAATTCCTTTTAGATCCCTTAGATCTTTAGGACAGGGTCGGTGTGGCGACATCGTCAAAGTCATACATACTTAGAGACTTACCTTTAGCACTTAGATGCTGGTTATGACACCTTCTCATTAAATTGTGAGCTAGGCTAGGATTTAGGATGTTTGGTAGTCTTTTAGATGTCCTTGCTATAGTTCTCTATTAGTTTGGTTGCTTGAGGCATTCTATTTTGTGCTTTGAGCATGCTTGTTTGTTTACTGATTTTGATATGCAGAGTGACCCACTTTTTATATGTTTGCAAATTATGTTAATAGCAACGGCACCAAAAACTTGATCCCGCTTTAATATATATATATATATATATATATATATGATTTTATGATGAAATGTTTAATGTGGATTCTACACAAGTATACGTATCAAGTAATACAGGGCTCTAGTGGAGTCCTGGTTATCGATCCCACAGAGAAGTTTTTAACAAAATTGTATCAGCTAAAATTTAAAGGAATTACTTACTAATATAGTAATCAGAAATTTAAAGTAACTAAAGCAACTAAAGTAAACTAATGCTTGAAATAAAGTTGATTTAAATAATTCAGATAAAATATCCTTCTCCTTGTTTTTAGAAAATTAAGTGAATGATGAATCTAATTAGAATTTTTGAATTGTATTGTGACAAATAGGAGCATTCATATTCTTTACCCTTTGGTCCAGGTGCAAAGAACATTGACTAATCCTATGTTTGATTACCGAATCCGTGGCTAGTCGGGAGGATACGGCTCCCACTTCGTAGCTCCCACGTTCCCCTCACTCGAGGGCTAACATCTACACTTCAGCTTCAAACAATAGGACTAAATTGAATATTTTAGTCCGTCACACTAAAATGTCCAATTCTACGTCCGATAAATAATATTTCCCTATTTATTTGCACCCTCCTTCCAAGGCTTTTGACTTCCCTGAATATTGGATGTAATTTTTACTATAGTTGATAACTCAACATATTTTAACAAATCAATTGGCCAGATTGAAAGTAAATTAAGTTTTAAGTAAAAATTATCACAACTTATTTTAATATATTAGGTACTTCTATTTAATTTCATCATTTCGCATAATTTTCATAAACAAGGAGAAAGACTATGAAAACTACTCAGAATGCATGGGAATAAAACAAAGCATGGATTTCATTTAAAGTTAACAACAATAAACAAAGATACTTATCTTAATTTCCTCCCCAAGCAGACTCATTGAAGTTCCTTTGATTTTTCCTTCTAGTACAACACACTTCTAACTCACTAATTATACTCTAAAACTCTTAAATTAGCACACAAACACAAATAGACTCTCTAAATAGACAAACTGAAGACTCAAGAGACACACCAATGACACACCATGACACTAGAATTCGGCCTCTATTTATAGAGGTAGGCAAAGGTCCAAGGGATGCTTAAACACTTCTTCAAAAAGCATCCAGGTTCAATGTATTTTGCATTTTGAACTGTCTCGCCGTCTGCGAGAAACGACCTCGCCGTCAGCGTGGCTTCTAGAAGGTCTTCAAACCGCGCAATCTCGCTGTCGGCGAGGTAGTTGTAATTCCTTCAGAAAATCTCCTCATGATCTCGTCGTCGGTGGCCTCGATCTCGTCGTCGGCGACTTAGTTCATTTTGCATGAATTTCTTCCTTTTTGATCTAAATTCGCTCCATTTCATGCTTTTTGCTTCCATCACTTATAAATCTTCGTTCCTGCAGTAAAATAAAGAAAATACGTTTCTTTAAAGTGCAATTTCATCAAAAATAGATATGAATTTCTTAATATATTTTTCTGTGATCAAAATCTCCCAAACTTAATTATTACTTGTCCTCAAGTAATTTTAATACTAAATAAAAATAATGATTCCTGTAATAGAAATTTTCAATTCAGATATACTATGAATTAAATTTAAATAATATTATAGTAAAGTTGAATAGAAATATTTCTAAGTAATTAAATTAACTTTATAGATATAAGATTATCTAGTTATCAGGTTTAAGATTTCTAGCTTTCTATTTATTTCAGGAATGACTATATTTAAAATAACAAATTACTTAAGATATTTAGATGATAGGAAGTTCAAGAAAACACTATTTAGTAAAATACTGATCAATATATATATAAGTTTAGAAATATAATTAAGTTTTACCCTTTAGGTTGAATCCATTGAAGCCAATTTTTTATAAGGCATCTCCTCAAGCTTCTCCTCACTTTTTTTTTTTTTGGATTGATTTTCAATTTCTCTTCTCTTTTTTTTTCAAGTGAGGATTACTGTATCTGGATAGCCTATTAATAATTTTGAACTTCAACTTTCTCTTCATAAATTTGAAACTTAAAATATTTCTTTGCTTATATGTATTTCATAGCTTTTACTTCATTAAGTTTCAATCTCTTTTTTTTCATCTAAATACTTAAGAATTTCAATTTTAGAATATAGTTTTCCCTTACTTTAAAAAGTTTACTATATTCTTATTCCTTTTAACCAAATATCTTATTCTATTAATTAATTGAACTACTAAAAACATTTTATTTAACTTTCTATAATAATTAAATAAAGTAATTCATGTTTATTGAATTGAAAAACTACTATAGAAAATCATTTGCTAATAATTTTTTAAAATAGAAATTGAGAACAATTTAATAATTAAATTTGTATTTTTATCTTCCCCCAAACTTAAATTTTTCTATCTATACTAAATAGTGAAAAGGGAAAGTATATAGTAAAGTTCATCATACCTTTTGAGCTTTAGGTATTTACTTTCTTTGAAATTTTTGCAGGCAATTTCATTACTTACAGAACTTGTACTGTTAGTATTCTTCCACATATAGTATTTAAAAGAAAATGCAGGGATGAAATTTTGAAATAAGTATAAAACATAACAAATGAAAACTTAATCTATTACTACACATACAATCAATTAACCTACTTTAAAACATATTAAAACAATCTAAACAATATTAAAAGTTCATAACTTATAAAAAAACTTAAACAACACATTAAAGAAAGACTAACATCCCATCTAAAAAAATTACAAACTAATTTAACACACATAAGAAGTCTAATATCACAGCATAAGCAAACATACCAACATCCATAGTCCACAGAAAGTACAAAATTATTACACACAGAATAATAAAGTTTCCAAAATAACAACAAATCTAAACAAACTAAACAAAGGCTCTAATTTTATGCATCAAAATCCCAAACTATATAATCTCTCTGATCTCCAGGCTGAGAAGGCTGAGCAGGCGGGTACTGTGTATAGCGGGGGCACTCAGGAAAGACAACATCTAAATCACCACTCCTATATCGACGTTCAGCCTCATAGTATGCAATTTTGTATTCTGAATGTCGCTGGAGATATTCGCTATCATAATCGTGTCTTCTTTCCAAGCCTCCAATCCTTTAGTCTATATGCTCAAATCTTCTTTCCATATTTTTCTCCAAATTGCTCAAAACTCTTTCTACTCAGAGTCAGCTCATTCATCAGATCTTGAAGGGTAGGAGTGGTGTACTGAGGGGGTTCATAACTAGTAGAGGGTCTATCTCTACTTGAAGAAGGTACATAATCCTCGTCCAGCATCTCCATCCTTCATGGGATTCATATTTCTTTATATTAGCTCGAGTAAGGGGTTTCATAGGTTCAACCCATTCCTCATTATCTCTTGCCTCTACCCGGATAATTGGCGAGTGCATAGATAAGTCCGGGATGTCCTAGTCCCGCTCCACTTTCATTTCTAGAGGTGGCTAATATATTCTTATAAATGACACTTCCCACATTAATACTCTTTTGGTTCCGAATACGAAATTCGAAGCTGTTTCATCTCTTGTTACCTCACTATGGTGGTAGGTAGGTAACAAAGTAGAACAAATAAAATAATGTCAGGCTTTAGATGTTGTATTTAACATAGAAAGAGGGAAGTTTACCCGTTCTCGCTGCTTTATCTTCCAGACTCCTTTCCCATCAGTGAGAAAGTCGATCGCCTTTTCCAGTGGTCCTTCCATAGTTCCAAAAGTTTTATACTCGCTGGTGTAGGTGTCTCGTACTTCATAATAAGCGTTTATTCTAGCAGCGTTGAATTCCACAAAAAATCCTCTCACCTTAACCGGTGCATCTTCAGCCTGTGATAAATTCACATAAAATTCTTTTACCACTTCTACAGCGGCTCTGTTGGTCACGAAACAAAAATTTTCCCATCCTCGCTCCCTAATGATTCGCTCAACTTCTCCTCCTGGATTCTTGAAAACTCGATCTTGAATGCATTTTCTTGATTGGATATTGTGTAAATATCTTGATTGTGCCCTTACATTCACAAAACGAGTTTCATCGTAATCCAATCGTCACTTTTGTCGTGGAGCCATTTTTTGATCTGTGAAATTTGCAAAAAATTTTAACTAAACTCCAAAATATTACTAAGAAGGCTTCCTACAACATCTAAAATCCATTTAAATCAATTTCCATGAAATTCTTCCAAGTATTTTCTCCACATTTCGATTTTTTTCAAAATTTCCCAATGTAGAAGAAATCCATGGAGAAAATCAAAAATTTTTGCATAGGAGTGAAGCTCTTACCATAGGAAGATGAAATTCGGTGTCAAAAAGTGTTGAAATCACCTCAAATCCAAGATCTCTCAAGCCCTAGGTCAGTTTTTTCAAAGTTTTGAGGAAGGGGATGATGAATAGTGTCGGTTGACTGATCAAATATAGGTCTTTTCGCGATCTCGTTGTCGGCGAGATTTTTCTCGCCGTCAGCGAGCTAATTAATTTGATAAGGCAAAAGTTTCGGGAAAAATCCGCCGTCGGAGAGCTCGTTCTCGCTGTCAGCGGGTTTTCTCGTTGTCGGCGAGATCCCAAAGTTTTTTAAATTTTTGAAATTCGTCAATCATTTTTAACCTCGATTTGCCCTTAATCAATCTTCCGATCACTTATTTAATAATAGTATGAAGATTAGATACTTCTACTCACAAAAAGTTCACACAACACACACAATATAACTTTATATATGAAATCCATGAGACTTACAAACTTCACACTAACAATTTAACAACATACTTAACTTAAATGTTCAAATCCATAATACTCAGCATTGCAATCCACACCACAACACTCTAAATGCTGAGACATAACAATTACAATTAATCTCATCAAATCTGAGATGATCAAATCAAAGTTCGACTCATAATAAAACCTAATCCAAATCAACACATATATACACAAATATATGACATAAGATAGAAATCTTTCCTACTCTTCGGTGTACGAACTATCATCCTCTCGATATTCCCGATGCTACGCGAGTGCACAAATAAATTGTAGAAAGGCCCGAAAGGGAATTCTACGATAGATTCTTCATTAATCCACCCTTTCGTCACAAGTAAATGAATAAAACCGGCCTCTAGATGTCCAAGTATGATTAAAGTGCTTCTTCATCCTCCGAATCAATGTGATCGAACATATCGGAGATATTGTCGATGGAATTCATCACATTTTGCGGCTCTTTCTTCAATCCTTTAATCTTCTTCGAATGAAATTAGTTTTATCGGTAAGGGGCCTTGCTAAAGGATTGTTCTGTGATGCTCTGTCAGAAATAATGGTAATCTCATCATTGTTATCCAAAGTTGGAAACATATCCGTAGGATCAAGTGGTTTCCATGGCAAAAGTACTTTTTCTCAAGCCTCATAAGAAACTTGGTACTGACTGAACAAAGTAAATATAGTCGATGGGTGTCCAAGTCCATGAACTGACCCATGACAATCAATCCCAATGCAGACTTTACTATTATTGATCCAACATCGATAGGTAGTCCAATTTGAATACAATAGTTTAATATAGCTCATTCCTTTGAAACTTTATTTACCCTCATAGTAGGTAATAATTTTGATGAGATAAAGAAATGCCAGTGCTTCGAGACAGGGTTAAGAAGTGATGCAGAAAAACTGACATACCCGTCTTCACGTAACTCCCAATCATCAGGTTCGTCGGTCGAGTATCTATAGATCTCGTTCATATTGTATCTTGAAGGCACAAAGTTGGAATAATGACAAACAGAGGTATTCTCTATAGAAAATAATTCATTTACCCTTGAAGGAGTAAATGTGACCCATCTTCCTCTGACGTAGACATTTCCATTTTTGATCGCATGTAGATTAGAGTAAAACTCTTTAACTACTGGAATAACTACAACAGATGTCGTATAACAAAATACCTCCCAATGCCGCTGTGTGATCATTTCTTCTATTTTTGTGGTGGAATTCTCTACTCCTCTGTTGACAAATCCCCTTTCTTTAATAAGTCTTTTCTTCATCAAGCCTTTGTTGAAGATACGTTGCGCCTCCGAACTGACGAATTTTCTTCAATTAAAAACTTCAGTTTTTGTGGTTTCTAAGAGTTTGGGTGCCATTTCGGATTGAAAGGATTGGTCTCTAGTCATTTTTAAGGAAGAAAACAGTGTAAAATTTGAATTGGGATAATTTCCTACAAAAAAATGGCTTAGAATCGTCCAAAATCGCTCGAAAATTATTAAGAAACCAAAATTTCAACTGACTCGCCGTCAAAGAGAAGTTTCTCGCCGTCGGCGAGCTAGTTATAAAACCGAATTAAATCATGACACACTATCTCGCTGTCAGCGGGCTCGGGCTCGCTGTCGGCGAGATTCTTAAAAATCGCCCATTTTCGCTCTAGTCCAAATATTTTCTGATATCATCATATAGGTTCGAATTTGTGATGATTCTAATTAAAAATTTGAGTAGTAAGATTTGTTTTAATAATATAGACTCACTAATTTGTAGATAATTAAAAATAAAAGACTACTATGGGTTGCCTCCCATAAAGCGCTTGGTTTAACGTCGTCAGCCCGACCTAATTTCAGTTAGTAATCAGGTTGACTAAGCATTAAAACCTCTTTAAAATTTGGTCTTCTTCCTTCAAAATATGGTTTTAATCTATGTCTGTTTACCTTAAATCTATGTCCTGTTTTTGGATCTTAAATTTCTATAGTTCCATATGAAAATATTTGAGTTATGGTGAAAGGTCCTAACCATCGAGATTTCAATTTTTCAGGAAATAATTTCAATCTAGTATTATATAGTAGAACTTCTTGTCCTGGTTCAAAATTTCTCTGATTAATCTTCCGATCATACCATAATTTCATCCTTTCTTTATAAATCCTATCGTTATCATATGATTCATTCCTTAATTCTTCCAATTCATTTAATTGCAACAATCTCTTCTCACCAGCTTCTTTCATATTATAATTAAGTTCTTTAATTGCCCAATATGCTTTATATTCTAATTTAACTGGTAAGTGACAAGTTTTTCCATATATAAGCCTATAAGGAGTCATTCCAATCGGAGTTTTATAAGCAGTCCTGTATGCCCATAATGCAGTATCTAGTCTTATAGACCAATCCAATCTATTAGGGTTTACAGATTTTTATAATATACGCTTAATCTCTCGATTAGAAACTTCAGCTAATCCACTAGTTTGTGGATGATAAGCAGTTGATATCTTATGCATAACATTATATTTTTCTACTAGTTTGTGAATATATTTGTTTCTAAAATGAGTTCCTCAGTGATAATCACTCTCGGCATTCCAAATCTAGTAAAAATATTTTTCATTAAAAATTTTGAAACACTTTTAGTATCACACCTAGGTAAAGCTTGTGCTTCGATCCATTTGGAAATATAATCAACAACTACTAATATATATGAGTTTCCAAATGAAGGAATAAAAGGTCCCATGAAATCTAATCCCCAAACATCAAAAATTTCAACTTCTAATATAAAATTCAGAGGCATTTCATTTCTTTTTGATATGTTTCCTACTCTTTAGCATTTATCGCAGGTTTTTATATATCTATATACATATCTAAATAGAGTAGGCCAGTAGAATCCTGATTGTAGAATTTTATACGCAGTTTTATCTGTCCCAAAATGTCCTTCAAAATCGTAGTCACGACATTTTTGAATGATTGGTTCGATTTCTTCATAAGGCACGCATCTTCTAATAATTAGATCCTTACATTGCTTATATAAGTATGGTTCATCCCGTAAGTATGTTTTAGTATCATGAATGAATTTTTTCTATTGTTGTAAAGTTAACATAGGTGGTAAAATATCACTTACAATATAATTTACTATATCAGGCATACCAAGGTAATTTCCACTCATTTATATTATAAAGTTGTTCATCGTGAAAACCGTCTAAAATTTCATTATCGATATCGGATAATTCATGATTTTCTAATCTTGATAAATGATCCGCAATTTGATTATCAGTTCCCTTTTTTTTAATGATCTCAAAATCAAATTCTTGCATTAATAATATCCATCTAATTAATCTTGGTTTAGAATCTTTCTTTTGCATTAAATATTTTATAGCAAAGTGATCAGTATGCACAATACATTTAGTTCCTATTAGATAATGCCGAAATTTATTAAAAGCATATACAATTGCTAATAATTCTCTTTCGATAGAATCGTATAATTTATTTCAAGCATCATTTAGAGTTTTACTAGCGTAGTATATAACTTTGAAAATCTTATCATATCGTTGCCTAAGAACTCGCTCCTATAAGCATAATCACTAGCATCAAACATAAGCTCAAATGGTTTCTCCCAATTAGGTGAAACTATTATAGGTGTTGTAATTAATTTATCTTTTAATAATTCGAAAGCATTCAGGCATTCAGTTGTAAATTCAAATTTATTGTCCTTTTCAAGAAGTTGGCATAGAGGTTTAGTAATTTTTGAAAAATCTTTAATATAACGTCTGTAGAATCCAGCATATCCAAGAAAACTTCTTACCCCTTTCACCGTAGTTGGAGGTGGTAATTTAGCTATAACTTGAATTTTTGCAGGGTCTACTTCCATGCCCTTTTCCGAAATTTTATGCCTTAATACAATGTCGCCTGTAACCATAAATTGACATTTCTCCCAATTAAGAACTAAATTAGTTTTCTCACATACTTCAAATACTTTTTCAAGATTATTTAAGCATGTGTCAAATGCTGTTCCAAATACAGAGAAATCATCCATAAATACTTCTATTACATTATCAATTAATTTACTAAATATAGACATCATACATCTCCGGAATGTTGCGAGTGCATTACATAATCCAAAAGGCATCCTTCAAAAAGCGAAAGTTTCATAAGGACTAGTAAATGTAGTTTTTTCTTGATCCTTAGGAGCAATTTGTATTTGATGATAACCGGTATATCCATCTAAGAAACAAAAATATTTATGTCTGGCTAATCTATCTAACATCTGGTCTAGAAATGGTAAAGGGAAGTGATCTTTCCTGGTAGCTGTGTTTAATTTTCTATAATCGATACATATTCGCCATCCAGTAACTTGTCTTATAGGGATAAAATCATTATTTTCATTAGCTTTTACTGTCACTCCTCCTTTCTTAGGTACACAGTGAATTGGGCTTACCCAAGCACTCGTCGAAATAGGATATATAATACCATTATCTAACCATTTTAAAATTTCTTTCTTGACTACTTCTTTCATTATCGGGTTTAATCTCCTTTGGGGATCTGCTTTAGGCTTATGTTCATTATCTAAAATAATTATGTGCATACAGATTGGAGGACTGATTCCTTTAATATCTGCTAAAGTCCAACAAAAAATTTTCTTATATTTTTTTAAAGTATCTAAAAGTTTATGTTCTTGAGATTCATTTAATTCAGATGAAATAATAACTGGTAGAGTTGAAGAATTACCTAAGTAAGCATATTTCAAATGATTAGGTAACATTTTTAACTCAAGTTCAAGAGGTTTAATAATCGATGGAACTTTATTTTTTTCAGTGTTTTCTATGTTATCCAAAAATTCAAATTTCTCTTGAATATAATCTAGTTCTTCATTTATATCAGCTTTTTCAATTAATTCAGTATTTTCTTTTTCTAATTTTTCTTCATAATATTCCTTAAAATGTTCTTTTTGTAAATGATCGAGTAATTCCATTCGAAAACACTCATCTTTTTCTAGCGCAGGATATTTCATTGATTTAGCAATATTAAAAGTTACTTTTTGGTCATTTACTCTCATAATTAATTCTCATTTCTGAACATCAATCATAGCTTTACCAGTGGCTAAAAATGGTCTTCCTAAAATGATAGGAATTTCTTTATCTTCTTCCATATCTAAGACAATAAAATCTACAGGGAAGATAAATTTATCCACCTTTACTAATACATCTTCAATAACTCCCTTAGGATATGTAACGTAACGATCGACTAATCGAAGAGTTATCGAAGTAGGTGAAATTTCTCCCAATCATAATCTCTTAAAAATTGATAGAGGCATTAGATTGATGCTTGCTCCTAAGTCACACAAAGCTTTTCCATAGAATTTTTCTCCAATAGCGCAGACTATAGTGAAACTACCAGGATCTTTTAATTTTTTAGGAAGTTTTTTCTGAATAATAGCACTACACTCTTCACTAAGATTTTCTTTTTTTTATTTAGAATATCTTTCATGAATTTTACATAGTTTGGCATCTGTTCTAAAGCTTCCACAAAAGGAATATTTATTGTTAATTTCTTTAGAATTTCAAGGAATTTAGCAAACTGTTTATCTTTTTTATGTTGAATTAGTCGTTGAGGAAATGGTGGTGGAGGTTTTTCAATAGAAATTTTCATTGGTATTAAAGGATTTTCTAAGTTTGGATCTTGTTGATTCTTTTCCTTTTCAATTTTCACTTCCTCTTTTTGACTTTCAAGCTCTTTCAGAATTCAAGGTTCTAATTCTTTTCCACTTCATAATTGTATTGCTTTAATTTGTTCATTTCCCTTGTCTTTAGGATTTATTTCCACATTACTAGGAAATGTTCCAGGTATTCTATTATTAAGCGCGGTAGCTATATGTCCAAGTTGAGTTTCAATATTTTTAATAGCTGTTCCTTGATTTTGTAATTGGTTACCTTGTATTTTTAGTTGATTTCCTTGATTTTGTAAATGTTGACTCATATTTAATATTAATTCTTCTATTTAAAATTTCTTATCTTTAAATTGTGGGTTATTATTATTAAATCTAGGTGGATAATTAGGTTTATAATTAGAATTTTCTTGATTAGAGGGATTTCCTAATGGTTGTGTTATGTTATTCATCCACGGTTGATTAGTTGTGTTATTATTCCAATTAAAATTAGGATGATTTTTCCATCCAGGATTATAATAATTAGCATAAGGATTATTGGGTCTGTTATTAATTGCATTTGTAGTTTCATATTGAGATTGGGATTTTATAAGTTGTCCAGATGAATTTTCTTCTAATATAGTTGGAGAGTAAATCATTCCAAAATAATCTAATTTTTTAGATACAACAGCGATTTGCGAAGCTAACATAGATATTGCATCATTTTCATGAATACTAGCTATCTTTTTCTGATTCATTCTATCGACGAGCCATTGAAAATTATTGGTTGTCATTTCTTCGATTAGTGCGATAGAGCTTCATCAAATGGTTTTGACATTAATGATCCTCCAAGAAGACAGATCAATGATTGATCTTAAAGATCCTACTAATCCATTATAGAAAGTTTGAATAATTAACCAATACGGTAACGCATGATGTGAGCATTTCCTAAGAAGTTCTTTAAATCTCTCCCAAGCTTCATATATTGATTCTCCATCAAACTGACTAAAAGAAGTTATATCATTTCTAAGCTTAGCAGTTTTAGATGGTAAAAAATATTTGGATAGAAATTTTTGTGATAACTCTCCCAAAGTTTTAATAGATCCAGGTGCTAACGAATTTAACCACATTTTAGCCTTATCCCTTAAAGAAAAAGGAAAAAGTCTAAGTTTAATAGCATCGTTAGATACTCCTTCATATTTGAAAGTAGCACATAGCTCTAAAAACTAGCAAGATGTAAATTAGGATCTTCGGTAAGTGAACCACTAAATTGAGTGTTTTGTACCATTTGGATAATTGCGGGTTTAAGTTCAAATGAATTAGCAGCTACATCGTGGTTTTGAATAGTTAAATGAATTTCATCTAATGTAGGGTTGGCATAATCTCTTAATGGTCTTTGTTGATTGATATTTTCATTTTCAGGAATATTTGCCATTTGTTTTAAATTTATAATTTCTCTTTTTTGTTTTCTAATTCTTTTAATTGTACGCTCTAATTATGAATCGTAAGGTATTAAATTTTCATTTCCAAATTTTCGCATACAATTTTATAAAACAAAATAGTTCGTTACTCTAGTAAATAATTTCTTTACATCCCCGGCAACGGCGCCAAAACATGACCCACTTTTTATATGTTTGCAAATTATGTTAATAGCAATGACACCAAAAACTTGATCCCGCTTTAATATATATATATATATATATATATGATTTTATGATGGAATGTTTAATGTGGATTCTACGCAAGTATACATATCAAGTAATACGAGGCTACTAGTGGAGTCTCGGTTATCGATCCCACGTGGAAGTTTTTAACGATTTGTATCAGCTAAAATTTAAAGGAATTACTTACTAATATAGTAATCGGAAATTTAAAGTAACTAAAGCAACTAAAGTAAACTAATGCTTGAAATAAAGTTGATTTAAATAATTCAGATAAAGTATCCTTCTCCTTGTTTTTAGAAAATTAAGTGAATGATGAATCTAATTAGAATTTTTGAATTGTATTGTGATAAATAGGAGCATTCCTATTCTTTACCCTTTGGTCCGAGTGCAAAGAACATTGACTAATCCTATGTTTAATTACCGAATCCGTGGCTAAGTTCGGGAGGATATTGGCTCCCACTTCGAGCTCCACGTTCCCTCACTCGAGGGCTAACATCTACACTTCGACTCTCAAACAATAGGACAAAATTGAATATTTTAGTCTGTCACACTAAAATGTCCAATTCTACGTCCGATAAATAATATTTCCCTATTTATTTGCACCCTCCTTCCAAGGCTTTTGACTTCCTGAATATTGGATGTAATTTTTACTATAGTTGATAACTCAATATATTTTAACAAATCAATTGGCCAGATTGAAAGTAAATTAAGTTTTAAGTAAAAATTATCACAACTTATTTAAATATATTAGGTACTTCTATTTAATTTCATCATTTCGCATAATTTTCATAAACAATGAGAAAGACTAAGAAAACTACTCAGAATGCATGGGAATAAAACAAAACATGGATTTCATTTAAAGTTAACAACAATAAACAAAGATAATTATCTTAATTTCCTCCCCAAGCAGACTCCTTGAAGTTCCTTTGACTTTTCCTTCTAGTACAACACACTTTTAACTCACTAATTATATTATAAAACTCTTAAATTAGCACACAAACACAAATAGACTCTCTAAATAGACAAACTGAAGTCTCAAGAGACACACCAATGACACACCATGACACTAGAATTCGGCCTCTATTTATAGAGGTAGGCAAAGGTCCAAGGGATGCTTAAACACTTCTTCAAAAAACGTCCAGGTTCAATGTATTTTGCATTTTGAACTGTCTCGCCGTCGGCGAGAAACAACCTCGCCGTCAGCGGGGCTTCTAGAAGGTCTTCAAACCTCACAATCTCGTTGTCGGCGGGCTCGGGCTCGCTGTCGACGAGATAGTTGTAATTCCTTCAGAAATTCTCCTCATGATCTCGCCGTCGACGACCTCGATCTCGCCGTCGACGACTTAGTTCATTTTGCATGAATTTCTTCCTTTTTGATCCAAATTCGCTTCATTTCATGTTTTTTGCTTCCATCACTTATAAATCTTCGTTCCTGCAGTAAAATAAAGAAAATACATTTCTTTAAAGTGCAATTTCATCAAAAATAGATATGAATTTCTTAATATATTTTTCTGTGATCAGCAGGGTAGCATATTAGGGTGCTCTTCTATAGTGAGTTGTGCCTATATATGTGCACACACACATATACCATTAGAAGGAAAGTATGTGATGATATATACTAATATTTTGCTTCTAGGCACTATTCTGCTCCCCCAATAAAAATACACGGCTCATATGTGTTGCATGTTTATTGGTTTCCTTATTAATGTTATTTTCTTGTAGGTTGCGCCTTTTTTTAATTTTTTCTATGTAGTTCATAAGCTCGCTAGAAGAGTCCTATGGTAGAATAAGGTATGGGCACGGGTTCCGAGATACCAAGCAGGTTGAACCGCGTGATAGGGATTAGAAGCTGCTCGCTCGTTTCCCGTACATTAATTCTAAATCTCATTGATGTATATAATTAGGACCAGGTATGTACTTATGCTAAGCCCGTCCGCCCTTTTCTTTCATGGGATATGTCGTCAACTCAACGACACCAACCTTTTGTTATTTTATATTTGGCTTGTTTTAGTATATTTCTTACATGCTTGTATACTTGGATTGGTTTTTTATTTTTTGTATTGTGGTACGTTTGTGAACCTAGTGTTATAACTTAGGCTCTCCAAGGACCAAAATTTATAAAATTACTCTACAAAATCCTAATAAAATTACAAAATAAATTAAAATTTAGGATTTAAAAGACTTTTAAAATCTGTACTTTTATTTTCCTGCGTGGCCTCCGGGTCGGATTTTAAATGTTTTACATAGCATGTCCTTCACCGGAGTCATAGTAATAGGGCCTTCGCATTAGGACTTGAATAGCTAACTCCATCATTTGCATGTTCCAAGGAGAAACCCCTGTACTTCTCCAAATCGACTGGCCCAACATAGATTTCTATTTAGGTGCTTGTCTAGTGCGCTTAGGGTATTAGTGACTATCATAACCCAGAAAGGTTGTCAGTCATCTGTTGGGAGTGTTTCCAGCTTTGCAGCTGAAACTCCTTCTCTCTTTCTTTCTAACAACATCTTTGTTATTTTGGCAGATATAAGTCTCACATCTTGGAGCTCCATTTGATATTCATAGAATAGATTTTCATACAATTGATCTTAGAGCTACTAAGTTTTCCGCAAACAATGTAATTCACGGATTACTGATCACTGGACGTGTTGGGTCGACTACCTTCACGACCAGGTAGACTTAGGGTTCTAGTGATTTGGAATGACGGGTCCGTGGTGCTCCGGCTTAACTACCTCTACCTGTTAGAGATTAATATTCCCTTCCTTTGATTACCAACTTTGAGCCTTGTCGCTCCTCTTGTTATCGTTGATATCATCTTAACACCCAGATTATCAATAATCTGTCGCCTGTTTTACATACGACGATTTGTCCCATGTCCTTATAACCCGGATGTGCTTTGATGTATTAGTATTCCCCTTTAAGATGATTTGGTTATTTCACAAGCTTTGTATGTCGATGTGTCTGTTACTCATGTGAGACTGTGAGAGACTCACCCTCCGCCTTGTGGCTTAACATGAGCTTTAAAGCACCGAAGCATTCTGCAGCAAAATAATTGTTCATTGATAGCCTTGTGCTAGTTATTACTTTAAATGTTCTTATGTAACTTCTAAGATGTAATCAACCAAGTGAGAAAAATCTCATTTGGAGCACTTTAGACCCCAAAATAGGTAAACACATGTGAATCTCAGATTATGGGTAGCTTTCGTATGCATTCTTTCGTAGATATTTGGCACAAACTATTTTGGTCCGATCTTGTTATATGCTTAACCTATCCTAACAAGGTTTTCCACATAGAAGTTTTCCACATTCTTTTTCTTATTTGTCTGCCTTTGTTATATGTCCTACTTTTCTGGTTCCTTTCTTCTCTTGATCATTCACAAGATTCGGAAGAGATACTTATCAGGGAAAGAGAAGTATACGTCGATTAACAAATTGACGACTCATTTTAAAATAAAAAAGAAAAATTAATAAAACAACTTTATGTGATATTAAAAATTTAAGCTGAGTGGACACAAGTACATAAGAATTGTGTGGTATATTGTTATTATGTAAATTCCCCGTTCAAATTTTACTTTGCTTGCAATGGTCGATAAATATGGAGTGATTATTGCCTTGTAGGAGCATAATATTGATATGCGCTTAAATTTTATTGTTATTTTTAACGAAACAACCTTCTCTTTGGCTGCCAACACAATTATAGTTTACTCTTATCTTGACCCTCTTGGTTTTCCTCCTTGTTGATGCCATATCTCTTTCAAATATTAACTTTTTTTGTGAAGTAGATTTTGTCTCTACCTCAATTAAAAATTATTATTTCATGTTCATATCTTGGTTTCTTTATCACATGTGGATAGAAAGATAAAATTAAAAGAAGTAGAGATTGTTATGCTAGCTCTTCTCCTAATACTTTTATGATTTGAAATACAATGAAACAAAAGATTCATGATAAGAAAATTTTCAGGGATATTCAAGATCCATGTGTGAAACATTGGACAAAGTCCTTATGGTTGGAGACAGAACACCTAACCATCATGCCAAAAATAAGCTACAAAGGGATTTTCAAGATTTTATTTAGTGATATTTGTATACTGCTTGTAAAGTTATGACCTCAGCGATTGTCTTTGCCTCTCCCATTAACATGCAAATACTTTGACCTTCCCATGCCATCTTCCCGCTGTCGAGCATTGACTTCTTGATTGACTTTAGTAGAGGAATAATGGATGCTAATGTCGATGTAAATTATGTATCATTGGAAAGGGCCGACACAAATCTATCGTCTTATCCTTGTAATATAAACCCGCACAAGGCATATTCATTAACGCTCTACATTATTCCGTTATGTTCTCTAGAGAAGCCCTAGCTCTTCCGAAACAGTTTAATGATCCCACAATCACTCCTCTTCGATGATCGTCCGATAACTTGGTGACTCCAGCAAATCCTTGTATCTGAGCATTCCTTTGAGGTAATTTTCTTTTTTTCCTACATTTTGTTAATTCCTTTATTATTATTATTATTATTATTATTATTATTATTATTATTAGTTTTAAGTATTAGGGTTTATGCCTTAGGGGGATGTTTGATTACAAGTAGGATTCAATAAATCTATTTAATCTACCCTCATCGTGGATTTAGTAAAGCCAGATTTAACCATAATTGAAGGTACATTTTTGACCATTTAATCCCAAAATTCATGTGTTTTTGTTTGTGTGTGTGTGTGTTTGTGTGTCTATATTTTAGGTGTGTGTGTGTGTGTGTGTGTGTGTCATATTTTAGTTGTATTAATTGTCTTGATACAACTAATAAAACTAAAATACAATAAAATCAATCTGTGTAGAGTTCGCACCTAATAATTTTTTACCGGGTAGATTGTTTCTATAAGAGTAAATTATTTAGCATCGGGCAATAATTTTAAATTTTAGTTTATAAATTTGTTAGTATATTTTATTCGAGTTCGAGTAGTTTATTTATCATTTGAGATTTTAGTTCTTTTCATTTAGTTTTTTTGTTAGTTCTTTATTCAAATTGTAAGCTTTATTTATCAAATAAAATATAATTTATATTTTTTTATTTTATGTTTTATCGATATTATTGTAAAAGAATTTTCCTTCAAGAGCGCAAAACTATTTATATAATTTCATCACATCTCGCATTACACCAAAGTAGGGGCAAGAAAATTCATATGGTCCAACTTAATAATTTTAAAAATCACTTTAACAAAGAATTATTATTATTTAAGAAAAGCATATTCTCAATTTTCTTCAATAAGCATAGTAATTTTTTGTTATTAAAAATTCAAGTAACAAAGATTATTAAAGTAATAATACTCTGTGTATAAAAATATTATCATTATTGATATTATTCATAACAATTTTATCATCATTGATATTCAAAATCCTATTAATTTGAAAGAAACTCTATCTTTATTTTTAGATAGAATTTTTTTTTAATTAAAATACTGATATATGATTGATAGTAACATTTAACAAACACATGGTCCTAGTTTTATTAATTACAAATCTACCAAAAAGATTACATATTCTTATTATAAAATATTAAAATCAAAATTCATCCTCTCTCTCTCTCTCTCTCTCTCTCTCTCTCTCTCTCTCTCTCTCTCTCTCATTTATTAGAATTTTTTCAGAACGATGATGGGCTAAAGTATGTGAAATTGCTTATTAAATGGGCAAAATGAGTATTGAACAGGGTTATCTGGCCATTTCGTTTTCATTTAGAGTTTGTTTGGGGCAGTTTGTGCGTTTTTAAGATAAATAGTTTATCCTGAAACGCAGTCCGCAGATCGACCTGCGGCTTGCATTTAGTATAAAAAATCAAAATGCGGCTGGCTGCATTTTCAAAAACACGCAAAACAAATGATTAGGCGGCATTTTCAAAAACACCACCTCACTTATAAGTTGTCTCAAATGTGCCCTTCAAAAAATTACAAAAACGGGGGTTTAAGCCAATGTGGTAAAAAGCCCCCACCATCGCCATTTTAGCTTATGCAAACCGTCTTACGGACCTGGGATTGGATACGTCCAGCTCAACTGTTTTTGTTCTATTTTCATACATATAGATTCCTTCAATGGCACATTACTATTGTGGTTATAGGACAATTATGAGCAACATATCCCATCCCCTTCTAAGATGGCTCTAGCGACAACCATTAGTGTATTTGTTTGTGTAGATTGCTGTTGCCAATCTGAGTTCGAGCCACTCGAAATCAGCTCATTACTCATTATATTCAACTTCGAGCCAAGCTAGCTTGAAATCGAAACGAGCTGGCCCAAATTGAGTTATTTGGATCTGTTCAGCTTGGAATAGGCTCGACTCAGCTCAAAATTGAAATTAACTGCCTCTAATTGAGTTATCTGGATCCGTTCCAGCTCGAAATGAGCTCCAAATTGGCTGGTGACTATTTATATCAAAAAAAAAATAAAAAAACTTTGGAGGTTGTTAGAATACGTTCCATATTTGTTGAAAATAGAATAAGGAATGCAATGATGAATGAGAAATAAAATAAACAAATAAATAAAACGAATCTCAGAGCAGCACTGAAATGAATTTCAGGCTCTGAAAACACCACCTGCGCATAGGATTTTTAACTCAGAAGCATAAAGCAGTACATGATTCATAAATCCGGAAAAAGAGAAGGGCTTCCCTAAAAGATTCTCGCTTTGAAAAAACCAATGTTTTTGTTGCCCAGCTTGAAGA
Organism: Papilionanthe hookeriana x Papilionanthe teres; assembly: GCA_022702705.1. Lineage (NCBI taxonomy): Eukaryota > Viridiplantae > Streptophyta > Magnoliopsida > Asparagales > Orchidaceae > Papilionanthe > Papilionanthe hookeriana x Papilionanthe teres. The sequence continues at coordinate 114,740,857 of CM040432.1, forward strand.
ATGGGTACGTAGGGCCAACAGGATTTCAAATAAGTACAACTCCTTAAGCAAGTTAGGTAATTTGTAAGAATCATTTTTTGTTTTGATGTAATGGAGGGACAACTACTTGCTTTGGGCTTCATAAATTAAGAGCTTTCGTTTTAATGGAATATTTACATAAACAGAACTCAATTCTTATGTATTTACATATATGCTACATTACCCTTACACTTTGCTTTATAAGTAAACCGAAAAAACAGGTCATAAAGTATACAATGAAGAGAACACAAGAGAGAAAAAAAAAAGGCAAGAAGCAGTAACTCATATGCAGCAATGGATTTTACTTTCAGTTACGCCAACAGCAATCCATTGTTAAAATCTTGGAGTTATAATTTTGTCTATCAAGTATTTATAAAGATATGATTTAGATATTTTATTAATTACAAATAATGGATTTAAGATTTTTGCTTTTTCTTTCCTTTGTCTGGCAATGAAATCTTTTCTTAGCTTTTATTGATCTTATACAAGATCAATTATTAAAATGCTGGTAGCAGAGACACCATTTTGTTTAGATATTTTTTAAGGGCTTGAGGGTTACCTTCAAGGAGTTTGCGATGTTGTTAAATGACTCAGCATGCATCCTTGCAAGTCTTGAAGAGAAGGCCACGAAAAGGTCGAATGGAGCGACGAAAACGGTCACTATAGTCGTTCTTGTAATTTAAAAAAAGCGGAAATATACATAACACAGAATTCTTAGGCATTTATGTGACTAACAACAAAAAGTTTGATACTTAAATTCACAAGACTTTGGTCTTTAAAGCCTACTTATGAAAATGTATGTCATATTAACAGAATAATTGCAAGAATTACCTTCATGCTGTTCATCTTGGTGTTTGGTCCATGCTTTGCACATATGAACACATGCTTTTGTGTCATTCCATTGTGTGAATAATCCTCCCTATCTGAGAAACGAATTGTTGACATCCATATCTACTTAGCATCAATTGCGACCACAACCAAGGACTTACATAACATCATACAAGTTTAGTTTGAAATGCAGATCACTCGGACATTTCCCGCTTTATGAAACAAACTATATGGATGTATCTACAACAATAACAGCAACAAGAACAACAAGCCTTCATCCCACTAAGTGGGGTCGGTTGCATGAATCCTTTTTCTCCATTGCGTCCTATTAACTGTCATCTAAAACATCAAAAATTATTGAGAATGGATACCCATATTATCTTATTCATCATATTTAATTGAAACATAAAATTAGAAATAGGAATTCAGAAATAGACACGATGCATGTATACAAAGTTTAATTATAATATCCAATAAAATCTAAATATTTTTAGTATAAACTAAAAAAAAAATGCTATTAAATCCCCATCTCCATCGTGTATCCATGCATATCATGCATCCACTTTCTCTCATTTTGCGCTGCATGGAATCAGGCAGAACCATCCTCCCATTCCATCAGGCTTAGTAAAACTAAAAAAAAGTTTCAAAATACTAAACCTATCAAAACCATTTATACATCTGCAACTCGATCCCATATCAAGTTGAACTCTCTTGTCATCTCTCTCCCTTGCCCCTTTGTGAATTCAGCTCCTCCTCGACACCAAATCTGTAACACATACATGTCAACAAACAAAACAATCTTTAACAATTCAAAAATGTAATGCAAAAAAACACGCAAGTAAACAGTAAAGCTAAAATATTTTCAATTCATGTGTACACAACACAAAATAGCTTTCAAACTTGATTGAACACCTCAAAAAGAACATAAATGGATCATGCTAATGTCTAAATATGAATTAGAATGATATGAGTGTCAAAATAAAATAAACTTGTCTGCATGTACATGTATGCTACTTAAGATAAATTATACTTTAATTTTAAACTTATTTTTGACCCATGCAACATTCTTTGCTTGTTTATTCATGCATTTAACGCATTGGTCGAAACACGTGCAAGTTTGTTTATTAATGCACTCTTTGTGGAGTGAGATATTTAGAAATAATTTTTAAGAAAAATTGCGCAACATTTTCAGATATTTAAGTTTAGACGAATGGTGTGGTCATCAAAGCATATGCACGCATTCAAATTTATTATGAAATTTATCTTAGTGCACTTGCTTGATGAACTAGCATGAACTCCGATGCAATTGCATTGTGCATTTGCATGATATTAATTCATTTTGATAGATGCATGAACATTTCTTGAAACTTTGAAATTTTCCTATTTGTATGAATCTTAAGGTACTTGTATAAATTTCGAGACACCGGTTTAGGTTGAAAACAACTTTGAAATTCATATTAGTCCTGAAATCACTCAAAAATTTAAAAATGTGTTAAATTTTTGTTATTAGGTTGCACACAAAGCTTTAGTTTGATTTTAAAAAGGGTCGTCATCTGTTTGCTTGCTGATTCATGTTGTGGCTCCAGTAGCAATACGGGTGTCTATTTTCAGCATTTTCAACATTTTAAATGCAACAATATTATCGAGTTAATTCAGATTCAATTTGTATGACGTTACATTTGACAGTCATTATCAACTTTAAATTTGACCAAGCTAGAGTCTCATATTATTATGATGCTTATGCATAGGTCAACAAAAAGCAATTCCAACTGAAAATGGTCTACACCGCAGGCAATCAAAGTACGCTATAAAAATATATGATGGCAAACACGCTTAACTTTCAGCCACTTGACACTTCGATCTCCATTTCCGCAATGCCTGTTGTAGACTCCAATTTAGTTTATATCTATATAAAACTGAATAGATATTTAATGGGATCTCTTCAATACCTAACAATTACAAGATTGAAAACCTTATTTGTTGTCAACAGAGCTTGTCAGCATAAGCATTATCAATTCAATAAACATTTTCAATTACTCTTAACATATGGTTCGCAACATCAAAGGATCCCTTATATAATGAATAAAATCTGGGGCAAAATATAATTCCTACAATTACACCTTACCAAAGATATAATAACCACAAAGGAAAGAAATATAATATAATAAGAAAGAAATTAAGGAGAATAAATTTAAAATAAAAAACAAAGAATTCAACACTTGTCAAGCTAAGTCACCGTTGACAACGCTGAAGTTTGGCATCATCACTCAGGACATGCATATCAGGTTGCTTTTCTTTTTGTAACTCTTGTAATAGGTTACCTTTCAAAAGCTCTAGTAATCATACATAAAACAGGTTTTGAGACAATTGAAATATCTCGAGTCATGATGGAGAGACAATAATATTTAAGTGTAATTATATTCAATCAAACAAAACAAATATTTCAGCATTGCAGACAACTAATTCCTTCTTAAGATATGCTCGTAAATCAGGCTTGGATGATTTCACAGAACCAGAGGGCCAATAAAATCTTTAAATACAAATATACAATCAAACTAAGATTGAAAAATCATTGAATCACTTGTAGAGAAAGATCCATCTTGTGAAATATTAATTGCTAAAGAAGAAAAGGTGGAGTCAACAACATAATCTGTATAAATTTCCCACAAGATATCTTGAATTAATTTAAGATTATGATTAATTTCAATAGACAGAAATCTTCGTAAATGTCAAATTTAAAAACTTAAATTTCAAACCGCGGTTTGAAATTGTTGCAATAGACCTTTGAATATTACATTCCTCCCAATATTTGTGAAATTTCACTAGCGTATTCAAAATCATATTTCTCATTAAATTATCTCTTGAAATTAACTCCTTGATGAGAATCTTCTTCGCATTCATAAGAACAGACAAGAAAATATTTATTTTAGGATAAATAGTGTCAGAAAGAATCTTAGTGACATTATTTAAAATTGAAATAAATTTTCTAAATTTTTCACATATCAACCAGTCTGAATCAACAATCAACCATTTGTAATTACTATCTCTTAATGCACAGTGTTGTAAAATATTGTGATAAATAAATGCAAACTCTAGCATATTGAAAGTAATGTTTCATCTTTTTGAAACATCAACGGATAAGAACATTATTGTAGCCACTTTCCTAAACTTATGCAATCATATTGGTGATTTATTTAAATACTTTAACGCCTCTCAAATATTATGAATGATATCACGAAACTCTTTTAGCCTATCTTGGACCATAATATTGATAATATGTGCACAATATCTCACATGAAAAAATACTATAAAAATGTAATTTTTCCCGTGATTCAAAATTGGCTTTCAATGAACTAATAGCTACATCATTTCTACTTGTGTTATCTAAATAAATTGTTGAAACTTTATCTTGAAGCTTTCACTCCAATAGAAAATCGCAAATAATATCATATAAGTAAATATCCGTATGCGGAAACTCTAGCTCAATGAAGTTGATGATTACTTTTTTTAATTTTCATGATGAATCAATGCAATAAACAGAGAGACATATATCCTATGGTTTCATTTGAGGTTTAACAATCTGTAGTTAGAGATACCCTAACAACATATTCAATGTAGCTTTTGAGCATCTTTTTCTCACACTCATGTACTTTCATGCAGTATTTTTTATAATTTTTTTGAAAGACTCAAAATTAGAGTTCAATATTATCAATAATATGTTGAACCAAAATGCCCTCTCGGATGGTCAAAACTGAACCCTTGGAAGTCTGGCACTAGTTCCTGATGCCTAGGCAGCAGTCCTAGGCGCCTATGTACTTAAAACAGCTCAATACAACATTTTCCCTAGAGACAGAAAAGAATGTGCCAACTGAGTCGCCAGACTAGGCGCCTAGGTCCCAGGGTTGCGATACTTAGGCGCCAGTTCATTTCTAGGTCGCGAAAAAACCTATTTCTGGCGCCAACCCCAACGAGCCGACACTGCAGAGAGGTCCTTGGGCTTGAGAAGGTATGCATGGGGGGTGTAAACCAATGGGTTTAGCCTCATTTGGCATGCCCTAAGTATATCCCTCATTAGCCATTTTTTGCTTAATCAAGAGGCAAGTTGAGATTTCTTTGGGTGAGCTGATTTTAACCTAAGGGAGCCTCACTTCATCCCCATCTCCTCTCATTTTCAGTTTTTGGGGTTGAGGCTTTGAGTGCTTGAGAAGGAAAAGGGAGAACCCTTCTTCTTCCTTGGAGCTAGGGTTTCTTCTTGAAGGCCTTGAGGTGGAGAGCTTGAGTAAAAGTGAGAGTAAGAGCTTCTACTTCCTCTTCGCCATCTTCTTCTTTCATAAGAGACTCTTCTTCCTTCTCTTTTATTTCTCCCCTCCATTTTCCTCCAATTACCTTGAGTGTGCGAGGAGATTACCCTGAGGAGGACTTTGGCTAGCAAAGGAGCAAGGTTTTTTTTCTCTTATACTAAGGGAGAACTTCATCCTAGCTTGAGGAAGGATCGTCGGAGCACCGCCCAAACTTCGCCGGAGCTCAGAACTTCATTGGAATCGCACTAGGCTCTACTTTTAAAGGAGAGCTTCTTCGTTCTTTAACGATGGAGTGGAGCGGGATCTCCCTGGAGCTTTGTCGGAACTTCGCCTTCTCTCCTACCGTTAAGAGAACCTCCCACCGCAGTGGTGAGATTCTTAAAATCTGTTGCGTTTTCTTTCTTAGCTAGCCCTAGGAATAGATTTGCTAGGTGTTGTGGGTTCGGTTGCCCACACGAGGCAAGTTGGCCGACTGACGCTAGTCGGCACGACTATAAGTTTTTGATTGGTCGTTGATTTCTTAAAGGAAATCCTAGGTTAGGAGTCACATGTATGGCCAAATCCTTTGCAAAGCCAAGTGACATTCTCCCGTTGGGAACCCTAGATCTAAATCCTAGTGGGTCGGAATCCCAATTTCCAAAGATTTTGGTGCTTCTAACTTTCCTTGAAAGCGTTGGAATGGTTATTTCTCGAAGAATGGGAAAAGCTTTTTAGCTAGTGCATTGTACAAAACCATGGAGGGATTGTAAGTTGAAAAAAGTATTGTGGCTAGTCCATCCTACAACCGATGGAGAACTTCTCCTACGAGAAATCAAAGGATGAAGTTCTCTGCGCTCCTCGCCAAAGCCGAAGGCGGCAATGCCACACCTCCAAGTGCTAAACCCTAGGTGCTTGTGTGAGATCGTTAGCACGAGCATGTCTCGCTTTTGATTGTGATCATTTGCATTGTAAGATGAATTGCGTCATTGACATGCGTATTGCTTGGAGCATGTTGCACTTACACCTTGCCTCGACCAACCGCATCGGCACCTTCGGCATAGCACATTGCCTCGGTCGGCCGCCATGGCTTGATCGCATAGCACTTCGCCTCGGTCGGTCGCCCCAACCCATTCGGCATAGCACGTTGCCTTGACCGATCATCCCATGATCAGCATAGTACATTGCCTCGATTGGCAGCCTTTGCATGGTTGGCATAGCATATTGCCTTGACCAGCCACCCTGACCCAAATGACCGATCACTTTGGTCTGACCAGCCACCCCAGTTCAGTCGATCGATCACTTGGTTTGATCGACCACCCGATTTGATCGACCGACCATTTTGGTCCGACCGACTGCCCCGATTTGATCGACCGACCATTTTGGTCCGACCGACCACCCCAGCCCGGTTCACCGACCATTTAGGTCCAAACGACCGCCACAACCTGTTAGACCGATCACTTGCATAGTATATGTTTCACATGTGCATTCGTGTGTTTGTGTGCCTGCATCGTACACTATACTTTGCATGCTTACGATTTGTATGTGTTTAGTCGTTATTGGGGCAAGGTGTAATTCTCCTCATTGGGGTCCTATACCTTAGGCGACCAAACACAATACCTTTTATGCTATGTCTTGCATGACATCTTGCGTAATCTCTATTACAAGCTTGAGTTTCATTTTAAGTGTTCATTCTTGCACTCACTCCATTCGTGTGATTCTCCCAGTGAGGATCACAGCCCCTCCGGGTCACTGTCTCTATGACACACCCATCCTTTGGGCCGCTGCCTCCATGGCACACCCTACCTTCGGAGCGCTGCCTCCACGACACGCCCACATTTTCAGATCAGTGCCTCCACGTCACACCCATCCTTTGGGTTGTTGCCTCCATTGCACGCTTACCCCTTCGAGTCGGTGCCTCGACGACACACTCATCATTCAGATCACCGCCTCCACGATACGCCCACCCTTCTGGGTCACTTCCTCCAGAGCACACATACCCTTTAGGTCGCTGCTTCATGACATACCCTTCGGGTTGTTGCCTCCACGACACGCCCACCCCATTAGGTCAGTGTCTCCACGACATACACATTCCTCTTGACAGATGCCTTCATGGCACGCCCACCCTTCAGGTCACCGCCTCCATGACATATCAATTCCTTGGACTGTCACCTCCATGATATGCTCATCATTCCAGGTCACTGCCTCCACGGCATACCCATTCCTCAATCCATTGCCTCCATGACACACCCTTTCTTCCGGGTCGCTACCTTCAAGGAACACCCATCCTTCAGGTTGCTGCCTCTACGGAATACCCATCCTTCAGGTCGCTGCCTCCACGACACACCCATCCTTCAGGTCGCTGCCTCCACGACACTCCCGCCTTTCGGGTCACTGCCTCCATGACACACCGTTTCTTAGGGCCGTTGTCTCCACGACACGCCCACCCCTTCGGGTCGCTGTCTCCATGACACGCCCGCTCCTGAGTCACCGCCATCACGACACACTCACCCTCATCACTTCTATCACATGATTGTTTCAATTCGCATTTGTATGCTTGCATGGATAGCGAGACAGACTCAATACGCAAGTGACCGTATTGGTCACGATGCTTTAACAAATATTGCTCGTTGGGTTGACCCTGGTGAGTAATGCGAGTTAAAAGCATTTAGATTAACATGAGTGTGACTGTGCTAAGGATCTAAGGGATCTAACTCGTGTAACATTGCATGTTATAGGCCCACATTTAAGACCCTTATTTTAAAAACTAAAAAAATATATTTTTCTAATTATTACATTCGCTAAATTATTAAATTATGCATGTAGCAAACTAAGTTATATGTAAGACGAATGTCGGCGTTGTTTTGTGCGTGAAGTGCCCGTAAGAAGCTGTCGGTCGCCGGAATCGGAATCCCGTCGCCCGCTTCGGAAGGATCCTTGACGAAAAGGAAGGAATCAATCGACCATATTTTTCATAGTTTGAATGAAAGAGCGCTTCTGCACTCGAGTCATGCATCTATCTCGAAAAACAAACACAAAGCTTAAGGGTGAGGCTCGATCGAATAAACTAAGAAATATATGACGTCCGTTTAGTGCTGCGAAACCAATTTATTTGCAGACAAATTCCCTTATTTAATATGAAGAATTAAATAGGGTTTATTTTAAATTTGAGTTCGGAAATGCTTCCTATAAAGGCGAACACTCATAGTTAATTACATCTTAAATGACCGAAATCGGCTTAAGAAAACTCTCGATAAAAATCGGGAAATATTATCTTGAGGAGGTCAAAAGGATGGGACTTTTCAACGTAATCGGACAAAGAGGTGTGAAAGGGGACTGGCTCAAATCTGGAACATTTTATTGTAGAATCCAAAGGAGGAAGAACTAGGGGATGTCAAAGATCCAGAGGCGAACCTCGGTGACTTCACATTATCCTATGATTTGGCTTTGATTTAGGAGATATTATTTAAAAGGTTTACATCCGCATTTTATTTATTTAGAGGCTTACATTTGTGTGAAACGATCACACGAACAGCCTAGAAGATGTGTGGATTTAGGTCGTAACGAACGACAACCTCGGAATCCTAAAGCGAGTTGGGGCTTATATTGCACAGCAGAGCTATACAAAGGCCCAAGAAAGGTTGAGGATTTATGTCGCGCTAAGCGAACGACCTCGAAATCCTATTGTTTTGTTGTTTAATCACTAAGGAGTAGTTTAGCTGGTGAAGACATGTTTTGTTGTTGAAAATGGTCGTCTTGCCTACGCTAGCTCAAGCTCGCTGTCAGTGAAGATGTTGAGTTTTCAGAATGATGAGTCGAAATGTTCGATCGAGGTGGCACATGGTCGAGTTCTCCTAAACATCCTATGCGAGTATGTTTAAGTGTTGTACGATTTACAACGAGAATATGTATATAGCACGGGAGTAGCGATAAAGACGTACAACGATATATAATGTAACGTCTTCAACGGGAACAACGTACGGTAGCGAGTATGAGTACAAAGTGACGATTAAACGGTATAACGTACGATAGCGAGTATAAAAAGTGACAATAAACGGTATAACGTACGATAGCGAGTATAAAAAAGTGACGATTAAACGATATAGCATGCGATGGCGGGTATAAAGAAGATAACACGCGCATAATGTAAACAAACCTGTATACGCAGGAGGCCGTTATTTTACTGTCAGTCTAGCCGGCGAAGTGTGCCGCATGAAAGCCAAACAAGACAAAATAAAAGGTCGTCGAAAAACTCGAAAACAAAGTAGCCGACCACGACGGAAAAGCTCGAGAAAAGTAGTAAAAGTCACGCAAAACTCAAAGAAAATCTAAAAAAGGCCACGAGTGCTCTGTCGAAAATCGAATGAAAGCGAAGAAAACCGCGAGCACTCGGGTCGGAGCTAGGCTCGAAGCGTGTAATGCTGCTCGAAGGGTCGTCGAGAGCTGCTCGGTCACACGAGTGTATAAAGCCGCTACTCAGCGAAAGGTGTCCATTAAGCCTAACTCAGAGAGTGTTCACACTGAGGCCGATAATCAACGAGTGGACAATCAAATTTTATAATGTAGTTTTGAAATTTATATTTTTAGCATGCATATGGATTTCGAACGTACAAAGAGAGTTTATCGATTTTTTTGATTGTGGTGGAAAGGTATTTTTGTTGCGAAATGTAGTATCGTATTTTTATCAGATTTTGAAAAATATAATTGTCCACGAGTCGATCATTTCGTAGGGTAAAGGATCGCTAACAATCCTCAGAAGGTACGGGTGCCCCGCTTGCCTTGTAGCGGTGAATGATACGCGTCATCCTACGGTTCACGGGAGCCTGGAGCGAGTCACGATGTCGTAGGATGGGATATCGTTCTGCTACATCGTACTGGCGTGCGTTTTGCATCATCGCCGTCATCGCCCCGAAACAAAACAAAACCAAAAGCCGACTCCGAGTGAAGCGGGGAAAACGTGTCGAGCAACGAAAAGGGGAAAAGAAGATTAACTCACCCCGAACTTGGAGGGTCGGGACGGCGGGTGAGTTAATTTAAAATTCACTAACACATGTAATAACGAGGCGTTAAAAAAAACGAAATCCGAGTTCACTGAATCGACCACGAGGTGTCATTTTCTCGCTCGAGTACGATTATATCGAAAGGAAATTTAAAAGCGAAATCGTGGAAAAGTCGATCAAAAACTTTTAAAATCGAGCAAAAGAGAAAAATGGCTCGGAATGACGACGATTACGAACGTTTCCAAAGCCATAAGAAAGTGAATGGACGAAGCTTCAAGAACGTCGATTTAACTCCGATTCATCGAATGAGGCACCTAAGAAGTGGCCGAGCACGATGCTCCGCATCTCCTCTCGAACAAGCGGAAGCAGCTATAGGTTCATCTTTATCGATTCCCGACTCGAACACGACGATAAACGAGGCCGCCATCACATCGGCCAGCAACAAAAGGCTCCGACGATCCCCGACAAAAAGGCGACAACAAGTAAAGTTTACATCCAGACCTCAAAACTCGCAAATCACATCGATGGACTCGCGAGCGAGCCCCAAGTCGAACTGACTCCTTGCCTAAACATAGAGTCGGTTTTCACCAAATGAGCACAAAGCCTGACCCTCAGCTAGAGCCAGAGCCGAGCACGAACTGAGCCCACAACAAGCCTCCGAGTGAATCGAATGAATTATCCCGACTCCGATTACGACGGCCTTTTAAAAAGCCGAAATTCGAGCTTCCATTGGGCGAGAAACCGAGCCACAACAAGGCCGAAAGCCGGCCCGACTCCAAACCAAAACGGCCCTCGAAGAAATAGGTTCCGGTCTACGAGGAAGCCGAGCTCGAACCAATATAAGGCTAAGAAATACGGCTCGATCCCGAGCTAAAACGGCCCCAAGAGCGAATACCGGCATATGGGAAGCCGGCCCGAGCCGCATGAGGATGAAACCGAGCGTGGCGCGGCACCGGGATAAAGTCGGTTTTAAATTGAAACGGTCCGAATATAAAATCGAAATCGAAGGTGTCGAAGAGAGCGAGGCGAGCACGGCGAGGGGTGAAAACAAACCCGGCTTTAGATCGCGGCGGTTTCGACAGTAAAGCGAACGAGAGAAAGCTAAAAAAGCCGACTCGAACCGTAGCTAAACTAGGGACAGACTCCGAGTTTTAAATTTAAAACCAAATGGATAAGCAAAACTAACAAAAGCCGAGCCTCGTGAGGCTAAAAAACGAATCCCGAAATCGAGTTTAAAGCACGAGAATGCGGCGGGACTCCACGAGACCGATTCACGTAGGCTAAAACCAAGCCCGATCACAATTAAATCCGAACCAATATAGAAGCAGACAAACTTCTCCTTGAAATCTCGATTAAAATGAAGCACATACATATCTTTAAAAGCTTCACTACCATGCACTTGCTAGCAAGAATAAGTATAGAACGAACATGAAAAACCCTTGAAATTAATTAATCATGCTTCGTGAAGAGCTAGATTTCCATATATTCGAGGCATAAAGCCACCACATGCCGTAAACAAAGGTGAGCATAAAGAATTTCCAAACTAGCTAGCCATATCTTCATGAAAGATTAAAATGCAAGAGGCCCAAGAACAACATAAACCTCTCCAAGCCGAGCCTAAATTTTCTCTACAGCATGCTCGATCGAAACCTTTTAGCGCATTTCAAGTTGTAAAGAAAACATTCCGGCGTTTATACAAGTATCACATTAGCATGTCGTTGAAGAAGAAACCCATAGGAATCGGTATTTCGAGCAACTAAATAAGACTTTCCATAGCATGCAAGTGCTTAACCGGGAAACTATGAACGAGGCAAAGCCGAGCCGAAGGCACCAGTGAAGCCTCCACGGGGCCAAAGCCGAGAATAAGAAAGGGGTGGAGGAGAGTTACGGATTGCGTAGAACACACGAGAAGCGAAACCGCAAGTACGAGAAACGATCCGACGGCAACTCCCCTCTCTTCACGAAGGTTTCGGGCCAACCACGATCCCACCCCGAATGGGGTTTAAATAAGCGAGAGGAGGGGAAGCGAGAGGTCGAGCTCGGCCTACGGGATCGGGCGCAAGTGGGGCCGGCGGCGGTGCCGCGAGGAGGAGCGAGCTCGGTAAGGGACGCACGCATGAGGTGCCGCGAGGTTGCTCGAGGGATAAGGATAGGGCACATCACGAGCGGCTCGAGGAGCGAACGGCCGCCGGAAAGCACGCTCGAGCGCGGGAGGGACGAAGGTTCCGGGAACTCGCGCGGGAGAGACGAAGGCACGGTCGAGTGCGAAGGTAATTAGGGCAGAGGGTTTAATTTTAAAATAGGTTTTAGAATATCTTTTTTTTGTTTTATTTTTATTATTTAAATTAAAAATTAAATTACGAGTTTCGCCCCAGACGGTATCGTCGCGAAGCTTAACGTCAATTTTAAGTGAAATCGACGTTCGGACGCATCGGCGCGGTCCGTTTCGTCGTCCGAGGTCGTCTGAGCAACCTCGTCGACAAGCGCGTCAAAATTGCGTCGAAATTTGGTATCGTCGCAAAGCTCGACTCGAGTCCGATCGATCAGAATGGTGCGTGTAAGATGTGCGAGGACATCTCACAATGTCCGAGGTCTATGGGGACTCGATTTGAACTCACGACATCAATTTCGGCCATATAGCACTAGCGGTATGGAATCTCGTACGGGATTTCGGAGAGTAACGAAGTGGCTTCCGGACGCTCTAAAACGAGGTGGGTCCCATCGCTAGGAATCTAGGATCGTCGGGGAAGCTCACGAGACTAGAATCACAAATCTGGGAGGAATACTTAAGCCTGCAACAAAGTGAGGTCAACAACGAACTCTTCTCAAAATCCATCATGGCGACACATTTTAGATCCCTTGGATATTTAGAACGGGACCGACGACGACCCCTTCAAAGTCATACATACCCGGAGACTTACCCTGCACTTAGATCTTTGGTTAGAATACTTTTCGTTAGATGGTGTGTTAGGTTAAGACTAGGTTGCTATGATGTTTTTCGACACCTCTGGCTATTGTTCTCTACTGGTTTGCTTGTACTAGTCATGCATCACTTTTGTGTTTTTTGGTGTGGTCGTGTGCAGGGATAGTATATTAAGATGTTTTTCTACAGGGAGTTATGTCTATATACACACACACACACACATATATCATTAAGGGAGAACACGTTGTGGGAGGAAACTAGAAATCAGGAGAATAATCTTAGTTATTTCCCTTACCTTTGATCTGATAATACAAGGTGTTTATATAGAGGAGATTACAAAAAGAAGAAAAGGAAACTAACTAGAAAAGGAAACTAACTAATTCCGTCGATTTAAGGGATTACGAGTTAATACGAATTAATACGAATTGATTATTAATTTTTCTACTGTCTATTTGCGGGGTATAAATGCGGAAAGCTTGACACTCACCTCAGGTGATGAATAGATGTCTTCGATTCAGAACTTGAATACGAAGATCGTGGAAACTTGAAGCATTCGGCCACTTTGTCGAACGTCGGCTGGTTGTTTCTACGATGGAACATAAGACATGCGTATTAGCTTACTCAGGTTTTACTTTGATGAAATGTCTATCAATTTCGATATCTTTGTCTATCATGTTGTATAGGGTTATGAAGTTTATATTAATAGGTGACATGTTGTCATGATGAGAGCTTCATAGGACCCTCCAGTTGGACTTTTAAATCATCAAAAATGATTCTCGAGCCAGATAATTCACATATTCGCTTGAGCGATAGCCACGGATTCGATTCCATGAATGACCTATACCACTACATTTTGCTTTTGCTTCTCCATGTCAGCTAGGTTACCTCCGAGAAAATGTCGATATCACGTAGTTGATCTTCTATCCATTAGGGAGCCAGCATAGTCAGCGTCGGTGTAGGCTTCCAGAGTAAAAGCGTTAAACAGCCTGAAGATGAGGTTCTCTTGGATAATGCATGAATTGACTGATCAAACTTACAAAATATGTTATGTCTGGTCGAGTGTGAGCAAGGTATATGAGTGCGCTTGACTGACCTGCAGTACGTTCTTTTGTCACGCACTTGGTTCTTACTTTAGCCTCTCCGACTTATAGTTTGGATCGTTGGAGTAGAGATCGGCTTACGCCGTCTTCACTTGTTTGATTAATAAATCGATTACGTCTTTTCTTTGAGATATGAAGATCCACTTGTGTTGAATATGCCAGCATCAATCTGAGAAGTCTTGATTTCCCAGGTTCCTTGGTTTTGAATTCTTTTACCGGTCTCGGTGCCAATTCATGCTTCTCTTTTTCATCATTTCCGGTTACTATGATGTCGTCACATAGTTAAAGAGGCGATTCTCTCACTGCTGTTGAATGTTTAATGAAAAGAGTGTAGTCGCATGAGACTTTGTTTATACCTAGGTTCCTTCATGACTTTTGAAAATCGTCGAACCATGCTTACAGGAGATTGTTTTAATCCATACGATGCCTTTTCGACTTGCACACCTTGTTGCATGTGTCCTTTTCAAATCCCGGTGGGATGTTCATGTAGATTTCCTCATTTAGGTCACCATGGAGGAATGCATTCTTCACATCATACTGTAACAATTGTCACTTGAAGTGAGCAGCCAATGATAACGGGATTCTCACGGTGTTTATTTTCTTTACGGGAGCGAAGGTTTCTACGATAATCCACCCAGTAAATGCGAGTGTACCGTTTAGCTACTAACCTTGCTTTATATCTTTCGAGGGATCCATCGGCCTGTATCTTGATGTAAAAATCGACTTCGATCGAATGATATTCTTTTCTTTTCGGTTTATCAACAATCTCTCATGTTTTATTCTTTTCTAATGCACCATTTCCTCTCTCGTAGCATCCTCCATTCCTTTTTGATAATGCTTCGAGACACATTTTTAGGGATGGTGATGGTGTTAAGCTCACGATGAACCTTTTTGAGGCTTGTGATAGGCGCTTAAGAGAGACATAGTGAGATAGTGGATAAAGTGATTACGATCTTCTAGTAATTTCGTTTCAGAATTTGGATTGGATTCTTGGAATTGTGTCGGTTCAGGAATGGTCTTTCTCCTTGAATATACCTGAGAAAATCTTGGAAAATTGTGAGTGATAGGATCGGGTGACTTAGATGTGATTGGTTTAGAGGACTCAGGTTCAGCTGGGATATGAGGAGAGTTTGGCTATGGGGATTCCAGTTCAACAACACGGTAGCACATGCGGAAGGTCGATATTTTTTAGTGGTTCGAATGACTCACAAATCTTATCTTCATCGTTGACATCTCCCACTGAAGAGAGGACTTGGAGAAAAAAGGTTTATTTTACGTGAAAGTGACGTACGAGAGATGTAAAATTTTACGGTAGAGGGGTTGTAACATTTGTATCCCTTTTGAGTGGATGAGTAGCAGGGAAAACACGTTTGATGGCTACAGGGTCTAGCTTCCTCATGTTGTTTGTGGACATGAACAGATGCGGTACACCGAAATACTGCAGGTGTGAGGCCATTTGAGGTTACGAAGTGAGGGTAGAAGCTATTAAGGACTTCATGGGGCTTTTGTTTTCCAACACACGGGAGGAAGTACATTTATCGTATATGTGGCGATAAGAACGGCTTCTCCAGATAGGATTTAGAAACATTACCTTGAAATAGTAAGGCTCGGGTGGTGTTGAGTAAATGCCAATTCTTTCTTTCATTCTACCATTTTGTTGGGGTGTCTCCTACGAGGATGACTGTGGATAATCACTGTGATTGAAAGTAAGGAGATAGAATACGATTGAAGTAGTATGCAGCATTGTACGTCACTAAAACTTTTTATTTTGACCCAAATTGATTTTGAACAATTGAATGAAAATTAGGTATAACGATCTTAACATCGGATTTTTGTTTAAGAAGAAGAGCCAGTGTAACTCGGGTGCGATCATCGATTAAGGATACAAGCCAACGAGCCAGAGAAATGTTAGGTATAGTGGAAGGTCATCATATGTCGCTATGAATCGAATGAAAAGATGAGAAGCTTACTTTTATTATTAATAGGAAAAGATACACGGTATGTTTAGCTAGATTCACGAAATGTCGCGATGAAATTCGAAATATATAATCCTTTGGAATAAGTGAGAGAACATTATATTTAAAACCACTAAAGAGGGATGACTAAGACGTAAGTGATATGGCAGAATGACATCTTTGTTTGAGGAACTTAGGAACGATGAAGACAAGTTTCTCCTAATTTTACGTGATGGTTCGAGTGGTAAAGACCGTTCTTTTCCTAGCAAGTCAATCCTCCTCCCGAGTCACAGTCGCGAAAAACACAATAAGAAGAGAAAAAAACAACATAGCATTTGAGATCATGAGTCGACTTTTGAATGGATACGAGGCTTGTTGACGGTTTAGAGTACATGGAGAACATTTTTAAGGATAAAGGTTGAGTGTGACATGTATATCTCGAAATCCTATGACCAGTGGTTAAGAACCATTGGCCGCGACGATTTTCCTTTTCTTAGGACATGGGGTATAGGAATGGAAGAGTTGAGATGTGGGGGTCGTATGGTCGGTAGCACCGAGTCGCATGATCTAAGAGTCGGTATATAATTTGTCCAAGACATTCATGCGAAACGAGTTACTGAAGCCATCGAACAAGTTCCGGAAGTTTTCTCGAGAGATCCGACAAGCTTCTTGGTTTCTCAATTTCTTCGTCTGTTGAACCCCCTTTTCCGACTTTTCCTCGATATTGAGGCTGCTCTGCCACATGCGCTTGAGGCGCTTTGTTGCCCGTTCTCGGCTTGGAGGTTTACCATTCGAGCTTCCAACACTTCTCCTTGTATGCCTTGGTTTCTTGCGATAGGTACACAGATTGTCTTTGTTCTCGCTTCACTCGGTTTTCTACTGCGAGTGTTTAGGCGGATCGTTCTTCGACTTCTCTTGATTTGTCTTTGCTCTTAAGGTGACCCATCCATAGTATGTGGTTCTAGCATGACACTCCTCAGACTTTCTTCGCTCGGATTAGAGATTGTCTCTTCAGAGATGGTGTATCCTCCTTGCCGAGGATTTGGATCCTCACTGATCGAATTCGAAATTCAATCTTGCCAAAAATCATATATCCGATCCTTCTCGATGAAATTCTTCGAGGTGACCGCATCGTCGGGGCATTTCATCTCGATTACCCTATAGTGATCCAATTCTTGCCAAAGATTTTGCAATAGAGTTGCGTACTACTGTAATGATTTGTCTCCTTGCTTGGTGGCTCCGGTTTTGCCTTGATTTCGTACACAAGGCGACATCACGGGCGCTTCGAGTATGTGCGGTTGATATAGTCCCAAATTTCCTTTGCGGTATTCGAAACATGCAAGTGTCGATCGATCGTTGGGTCCATGGAATCCTGTAGCAGGACATAATTATAGAATCCTCCTCGTCCCATGCTTCGCAGAGGTTGGATCCCTCTTTTACGGTCCAGCTTCGAGGAGGTGATTAAGCCTCCCTTTGCCCTTTAGGTATGTGCGGACGATTTGAGACCATTTGAGATAGTTCTTCCCGTTGAATCTGTTGGATGCCCGGATATTCTGCAACTCTCCAATTTTCTGAACACTATTGGATTCTTCGGACGGGTTGGAATTGTTGGAGACAGTTTCTGACATTGACATGGTGACGAAGAAGTTCGCAGCAATAAAGGCTGCGAAAAAGGAAAAAAATTCCTGTGAAAAAAATTTTTCCTGCGGGAAAGAGATGAAAGAGATCTCCTGGCTTCTTTATTTTCGGGAAAGAGATCGCAGAAAAAAAATTCCTGCGAACAAATATGCGGGCTCTGCTGTCGACGCGCAGAGGAATTGGAGACGCGTGGAAGAAGACGGCGAACGACGCGCCGCGAGGGAAATAACTTGTAAATAAAGGCTGTAAATAAAGGTTGTCGACGCGCGAAAGAAGCAGACGGACGACGCGACGCGAGGGACGCGTTCCGCGAAGTCAGAAGACGACGGTCGTCTTCGAGACCTAGCAGAGCGTCGAGGACGAGGCGGCAGCAGGTCGCTGTTCGGCTCGCGAAGGAACCTGGACGTCGCGGTTCAGCTGCGTTCGGTGCTGAGCATTCAGCGCGCGACGAAGCGGTCGACGAAGCTTTCGGATGGCGAACGTTCAGTGCGTTCGCTGCGTTCGGTGCGGAGGATGAGTTCGGACGAGCAGCGGAAGAGGTAGACGAAGCCAATCGACGCGAAGGAAGAAGACAGAAGCAATGAAGGCTTCCAAATCCCAGAAAAAAAAATTTTTTAGGGCTCTGATACCATGTGGGAGGAAGCTAGAAATCAGGAGAATAATCTTTGTTATTTCTCTTACCTTTGATATGATAATACAAGGTGTTTATATAGAGGAGATTACAAAGAGAAAGGAAACTAGCTAGAAAGAAACTAACTAATTCCCTTGATTTAAGGGATTACAAGTTAATACAAATTAATACAAATTGATTCTTAATTTTTCTCCTAATCTATTTACAGGGTATAAATCTGGAAACTTCAACACACGTAATGATTTATACTAATATTTCACTAGCAGGTGTCATTTAGTTCCCCCGATAAAAGACAAGTCATTATATGTTGTAGGTTTGTTGGCTTTCCCACTACCGTTGTGTTTCATGCAAGTATATTAAGACGTTTTTCTGCAGGGAGTTATGTTTATATATACATGCACACACACATATATCATTAAGGGAGAACATGTAATGATTTATACTAACATTTCACTTGCAGATGTCATTTAGTTCCCCCGATAAAAGACAAGTCATTATATGTTGCAGGTTTGTTGGTTTTCCCACTAATGTTGTGTTTCATGTAAGTCAATTCTTTATTTTCTCTTTTAAAGGTATTTGATAAAGTCCCTAAGTTGAGAAATTGGAGCATAAAACTTATTGGGCTATTAAGGAATCAATTTTAATTTAAAAGATGGTGAGAAAAAACTATTGTAACTGAATGAATTTGATGATATCAGAAATGAATCTTATGAAAATAGTAAGATTTACAAAAAAAATAAAAAAACAGCATGATCAGAAGATAATAAAAAGAGAATTTGAACCTGGACATAAAGTTTTATTATATAATACATGACTGAAATTATTTCAAGGAAAATTAAAGTCCAGATGGATGGGACCATTTACTGTTATAAAAGTTTACCCATATGAAGTAGTTGAAATTGAAGATCGAAAAATTAAGAAAATATTTAAAGTTGATGGGCATAAGTTAAAACCTTATTTTGATGGACACAGATCAATTTTTAAAGAGGTTTTAATGTTGAGTATAGCGTAAAGACTAAGAATGTCGTGCTGACGACGTTAAACCAAGCGTTTTGTGGGAGACAATCAATAGTTACCTTTGTAATTAATTTAAATCTATTTTTATGTAAATATAAAAGCTCTTTTAATGAATTCTTTGTGCTTTGGAGATGAACATGTGAGAAAATGCAAAAAACATTTTAATTATTAAATCTTGTGAAAAGAACGAGAGTTGTTTGGACCTTAGGTGAAGCGGTGCAATATTGCGCACTGGCGCTTAGGCGCCTAAACTAGCGCCACTCTCCAGAGAGCTGGCATCGAAAGCGTTGCAGTTATAAAAACGGCCCGAAAGCTTCTTTTGGCGGGTTTTGACGGTTTTAGCCGAATAATACCTCTATTTAACTCCCTTAAACATATCAATTGAGTTATAAAAATTAGTAGAGAGGGTAAGAATCCACTATTCTTGTTTTTATGGCTTCCAACTCCAAAGGAAATAATAAATATGGGATTTTCAACCGGAAGTTCATCAGTTTTGATGCACAAAAATTACATGATAGGGCTTATGAAGAAGAGATTGATCAAGGAAAGAGATTTTGAGAATCGATGTTTTAATGCTCCTAGTACAATTGTGGAAGAAATCATTGTGCAGAGACGATGGGAAGTATTATGCTACAACTACTGCCGTAGTAATTCCAATTGTGAAGGAATTTTATGCAAATCTTCATGAAATTAACCATGAAGTTGTATATGTTCGAGGCAAGTGGGTACTTTTTACTCCGTCGAGAATTAATGATTTATACTTGATCAAGATTGTTCCTATTTGTTATTATGCCAACTTTGCTCCGACAATAGACAATATGAATGAAGTTTCCAAATTTATGACTGATAAAGATGGGGCTTGGAAAACACAAGATGATTATGAAGTTTTCCTTCTTCATTATTAAATTCAGCCTCGAAGCCTCGACAGTTCTTTAATTCAGCCCAATTTCTCCCTACTACGAAACTCAGTAAAGTTACGAAGGAGAGTGTTATCTTAAATTACTGTGTTAAAACTGAAAGACCAATTGATCTGTGAAATTTATTCTTGGATTGATATTAAATGGATCTTCTATTGGACTTGGACATCCATCCATCTTTATGCTTTGTAGCCAAGCGTAGGTTCCATATGAAAATTGGGAAAATGTGTTTCTTCCCTGGAAGCCCATGGACTCATTTTTAAATTGTGATTGCATAGAAAATGAAGAGATGGATGATAAAAGTATTCCTATGGATCAATCATCTCAAAATTCGGCACCATCTTTACAACACCAATTTCCGAACAATTCAGTTAAGCTTTTAAAGAGGATTAAGAAGTTGAAGAAAGAGATGATTAATATTCTGAATGTCATTAATAACATTTTTGATCAATTTGACCATCTATATTGGAGAATCAAACAACAAATTCATCACACTGGATTTATTGAAGAGACGAAAGTACGTATATATAAGAAAAACTATTGGATCGAGAATGAATCGATAGATGAATTTCCTAACCGTCCTTTCTATAACTTGTATGTGCACCACGAATCTATGAGAGATCTTAAAGAGGAAGAAAGTGATGAAATTGAAGGTGTGTAGTAACTTTAGAGTATTAAATTTGGATTTAAAGAGAGCTTTTATTTGTTGTGTGTGATGATGTTTATTAATCAATGATGTCAGGATTGCTTATGTTTGATATATGTATTAGTTTTCAACGCCGAGTTGTTGGTGTGATTGTGACGTTGATTTTTATATCAAGATTTCAAAATGTTAGTTTGTAAGTGTTTGTATATATATATATAAGTGAGTTTTGTGTTGTTTGTGAAAATTTGAAGTTAGAAAATTACTTAAATATAAAAATTAAAGTAAATTTAGGCTAATTAGAGATGGAAGTGCTTTGGTGCGCAACGCTTTTCACAAAAATCCGACAATGAAATATTTGGCGTCGGCGCCTATTTACC
Source organism: Papilionanthe hookeriana x Papilionanthe teres (assembly GCA_022702705.1). Lineage (NCBI taxonomy): Eukaryota > Viridiplantae > Streptophyta > Magnoliopsida > Asparagales > Orchidaceae > Papilionanthe > Papilionanthe hookeriana x Papilionanthe teres. The sequence goes on from CM040432.1 coordinate 114,762,184, forward strand.
GAAATCGCCCAGATTTTTTAAAAATCGAGAAAATGAAAAGTTGCACCATTTTTCTACTTCGAGCCTTCTTCTTCCTCGCCTGTGAGGGAAAAAAGCTACCAATGGTTTCCTAATACTCATATTTTAGGAATTTTAGAAGCGTGAAAACCTTAGATTTCATCTTCATTCAGTAAGAGCTTTACTTTAACCTAGAAAAATTTCATTTTCACCAGGGATTTCTCCTACATTATGGGAAAACTGAAAATTATAGATTTTGGAGAAATGTAGTGAGGAATTCATGGTGTGAAGCTTCTTAACAATGATTTCGATTTTAGAAGTTCACTAAATCATTATTGAAATTTATTTGGATATATTTTGAATTTTTAGAACTTCAATGGCTCCTAAGATGAAGAAAGGGAAGGGAAGAGAGGCCTTTGACGCAAAGAAATTCATGAATCTCAAGGCCCAATATCATTACAACTCTCAACTTGCTCCAAATAATTTAATTCAGAAACGAGTATTTTATAATCCGGGAGGTTCTATTGAAGCTTTAATTGTGGAATGACATTGGGAGACTTTTAGCTACTTCACGGCAATAACAATAATTTTTGTTATTCGCGAGTTCCATGCCAACCTTCGGGAAGCATCTGATGATCAGATATTTGTTCGTGGTAATAATGTGGAATTTACTCGTGAGAGAATTAATGCTCTATATCAGTTGAGGAATGAATTTCATTGTGAATACTCTGCATTCGTGACATCTGATTCAACACTGGATGAAGTTATTGCATTTCTGACCGATGGAAGATGAGTTTGGAAAATCAAGAATAATCACAAGGTAAACTTCTTTACTTTGATGCTAAATGCTCAGTCAAAAAGATGACATTATTTTATTTTTGCTTGACTTCTTCTTACAAATCATCTAACTGAAGTTACTAAGAAGAGAGCCATACTAAACTTTTGTATCTAACAAAAGAAGAATATAGAAATTGGCTATATCATTTATAGGAATACCCATAGTTCTTGTAAGGGTGGTACTACTGGAGGTTTAGGATACCCTGCACTGATTTTCACTTTATGTGATAAATCAGAAGTAGGTTATGATAGATTAGAAGAGTTATTGCAGCCTCTTAAACCCATCAGTAAACCCAATGTTTATACATATGAGTTACATGCTATATGAAGAACTAGAAGTGAAAGTTGTGATATTCCCTCTACATTGGCTACAAGTTGTCATGGAGCAGTTAGTTATTTAGCAGGGGGATATTGTGACACTCAAGAAGTATGGAAGCTCGCAATTATCATAATGATGTATACATGCAAAGAAGAGTTAGAGCTTGATATTTCTTATCGTGAGGCTATGACAAGATATTGAGGGGTGATCACACTGTGGAATTCCCTGCTTGACCCAACTTTACTCGTTTTGAGCCTGAAGATGATGAGGAAGATGTTGAGGATGATGATGATGTGGATGATGAGTAGCTTGATGTGATTTATGTTGGCTGTACTTAGCTTTTATAGCTAGTTGATTTCTTAAATCAATTGTAGTGTAAATTGTGTGTTGAACTTGTTATTTGTGGATTTTTTGTTTGCTTTTAATCTATGATTGTACGTTTTTTTTTAAAAAAATTCATTTTTATGTTTAGAACTCTCCTTTAGTTCGAAAATCATTTTGATATATCATGTTTTAGGAGATTTTACATTTTGCTATACTCCCGTTTTCTTTAACTTGTACCTGCAAAGTTCAAAAACCCAGTACATACTAACTAATGTTTTCTTTCTACCTATATTTAAGTACTAAATATCTTACGTATTAAAAATTTAAATTTGGGGGAAAGAAAAATTTTCTTAAAAAGAGCTAAACTTTATTTGTCCTCAATGAGCTATATCTTTAAAATTATTTTAACATGACCCTTGGTATTAGGGGTTAACATTAGATAGCTATATGTTTTGTTTTTAAAAAAATATCTTAGTAGACTTAAGTAAAAGTTTTTAATAATAAGAGTTAACTCTAGAGTTAAGGTATTTAGTATAAAAGTAAAAACTATCTTTTTATTCTTTAAAATAAAGAAAATTGTATTTTTGAAATATTAAGAATCTTAGATTTACCTATGAAAAGAAAGAATTGTGATTTTACGAAAATTTTATTCAAAACTAATATGAAATTATAAAGTAGGAAATTTGAGAAGTTTTTAACTTTAAGAAGAGGATAATGATGTTCAAAATTATTAAAAAGATTATCCAAGTATAGTAATCATCACATGAAAAAGAAAAAAAATAAAAATTGAAAATGATCCTAAAAGAAAAGAAAAAAAAATATTTGAGGCAAAACTTGAGGAAATGTCTAATCAAAAATTGGCTTCAATTGAATCATCTTAAAGAAAAAGACTTAATTGCATTTCTAAACTTCTAATTAAGTATTAGCATCCTTACAAATAGAGTTCTCATGAATTTTTTTTCATATGAATTTTCTAAGCATCTTTAATATGCAAATTATAGTTATTCTTGAAATGAATAGATAATCAAAACTCTTAGACTTGATTACTAAATGTTCTTACAATTTTAGTTTTAATCTAAGTTATTGAGAATTTTCTTAAGTTTCACTATTATATTTATAAAACAAAAATTATAGCATTCTTTAAGTAAAACTCACTGTAAAAAATCATACTTTTTATATAGTAAAAAAGTTACTTGAGGACAAATAACAGTTAAGTTAGGGAGATTTTGATACACCTAAAAAATGTTCTATTTTATATATACATTTAATGTTTATATTTAGTGATATTACACTTTAAATAATGATATTTTCATCTTTTGTTGCAGGTATAATCAATCTAGGCATTTCGACTTAAAGGAAGAAAAATGATGAAATTTGGAGTCAAAAGATGGCATTTCGAAAATTAAACTAGCGCCTAAAGGCGCCAGAACTGGCCCTAAAAGCGCCACTTTCCAGAGAAGACGGCGTTGCGATGCAGAACTGGCGCCTAAAAGCACTAGAAACCACGACTAGCGCCAAAAAGCGCCAGATTTTGGCGCCTAGGCCCCAGAAGTGGTTATTCCTCCAAATACATTGAATTTGGATGAATTTTGAAAGGATGTCTAAGAAAACTCTTGGAAATTCGCCCCTACATTATAAAATAGTGATTTTATGACAGAAAAGATGTGTTGGGGGGAGAAAAAGAGAGTTAGGGTTAGAGAGTGTTGTAAGAGATTTTCTCTAAGAGCTGTAAGAGGAGAAGGAAAATGAGAGATTTCTTCTTCATTACATTTCTAAGAGAGAATTCAGTATTATTATAAAGAGGGTGTTTCAAAGGAACATCAATTGATTTGGTAGGGGATAAGTTTAAGATAAGTTGTGTTTTTTTACTTTTTATTGTTGTATGAACTTGTTTTTATATATATAATTCATGTTTTATTGTATCTTCCTCGTGAATTCTGTAATGAGATATAGTTATGTGAAGGATCAAATTTATTTTGCAATGTTTTAAATTTCATAATTGTGATGATTCAAACTTTGAACTGCATTTACTTATCGATTTGGCCAATTGATTTGTTAAAATTTATTGTGAAACATACGACTCGAGAGGATTGTGCTTTCCACAACTAAGTAAAAATCACATTTGATTTCATGGATGAGAACATAGTCCATGAGGTTGAGTGCAAATAAATAGAGAAATATATTTTGATGGGCGCAGAATCAGAGATTTTAGAGTGACAGATTAAAATCTCCAATTTGATTCAGATGTATGAAAACTAAAGCGAGATGTTAGCCATCATTCGAAGGGAACATGAGAACTCACAAGTGAGAGCTTGTATCATCCCAGTCTAACCACGGATTTAGGGACCAAACTAGATTAGTCAATATTCTTTTTCGCTCGTAAAGAGAAAAAAAAATAGAAATGCTCCTATTTGGCACAATATAATTTACAAGAATTGGAATCATTCACTGTTTATAACCTCATTGTAAAGGGGAAGGATACTTTCTAAAATTTGAACTCTTCGTCACAAAACTTAGTTTGATCACATTAGATTTAACCTTATAGACGAAGAGATTAGTGTAGTAAACATAGTTCAATTAACTGCATAATAGAAATTTCGATCTGCTTTCTTAATTAATTTTTATATATTGTATCTTCGCGTTATTATCATAAGAATTTCCACCTCCTTGTGGGATCAATACTTAGAACTCCATTATAGTCCTTTATTACTTGAGCGATACGTATATTTGCGTTAGTAACCTAGTGACTATTTAAAATTGAAAACATACATTAATTCACTATGAGTGATAGCTTTAAAGATTTAAGAGAGAAACTAATTATACTGAAGTAAATTTTTTTATGATTATCTTGTATATTTCCAAGTTTAGCTATCACATCTGTTAGGATGTTGAAAAACACTACTTGCAGAAACTCCGCATCACATACTCGTCTCTGAAATGTGTCATGTCAATTTGTTTATTAGAAAAATATTTTGATTGCGAAGTACTTTGTGATGTCTTGGACATTGATGTTTCTCATCTTAAACTTGCTAAAGCTTGGATATGGGGCAATTTATGATTGTCGGCTGAATATTTATTCATTTGACTGCAACTTCTAAAAATTTCATAAAATCTTCTAACAAAAATCAGCTTTATCTATAGTTTCAAGTCCATCCCTTATGCACGATTTCCGAGAAACTTCCATTCCCTTGGCTATGGTGATGGCAGAAACCAATATAAGCTTAGATTCAAAGAAGTTTCACCTAAAGTACAAGTATTACAATAATTTGAAGATATCGGACCAAATAAATTACCCACGAAATTACCTCCTCTCTGTACGGTTCAGCACCAAATTGACGTTTTACACGATGATTCTTTACTAAATCTATCACACTACCGGATGAGCCTAAAAGAGCATCAAATTTTGCAAGGAATAGTTGATGATTTATTAGCTAAATGATTAATCCAACATAGTATAAGTCCTTGTATAGTCCCGACACTCTTAATTCTAAAAAATGATGGTAACTGGCACACATGTGCCGATAGTCAAGCTATCAATAAAATTACTACAAGTATCACTTTCTAATGTCGAGATTGGAAGACATGGTAGATAAATTTGCTGGACCTAAATAATTTTTCAAACTTGACTTACGGAGTAACTATCATCAAATACGGATTCACCCGAGAGATGAATGGAAAAAAAAGTTCAAAACACGACAATAACTGTATGAATGAAAGATCATGTCTTTTGGCTTATGTAACGCACCTAATACTTTCATGCAGCTTATGAATGAAGTATAAGTATTTTTAGGAGTCTTTTGTGTTGCTTACTTTGACGATATACTTGTGTATAGCTCTTCGTTCAAAAATCACATACATCAACAACAACAACAACAAGTCTTTATCCCACTAGGTGGGGTTGGCTCCATGAATCATTTGTCTCCTCTGGGTTCTATTGAATGCCACATTTTTATTTAATTCTAATAACTAAGATCATTTTTTATACAAAAAGTCCAAGTCTTTCTAGGTCTACTCCTGCCTTTCTTAACCTAACTCGAATAAAAAACATCTACTCTCAGAATCAGATCATCAAATAGTTGACGTTTAAAGTGACAAACCATCTAAGATGACTCTCTCTAATTTTGTCTGCCACAAGAGCTACACCAACCCTATCACGGATATATTCATTTCACATTTTGTCTTTAAGCACAAGTTCACTCATCCAACAATGATTCTCATCTCGTCAACACTTACTTTAATTGTATGCTTCTCTTTTAAAGGCCAACATTCTGCATCATAGAATATAACAGGTCTCACCACAATCTTATAAATTTTCCTTTCAGCCTAAGCGGTGCTTTTCTATCCCGAAGCACTCCTCTACTTCAACCAACAAATTTGAACTCTACTAATAAAATCTCCATTTATATCATCATCACAATGAACAATAGACTCGAGATATCTAAAGCATTCACACATTTTAATAATATGATCACTCATAGTTACAAATCAGTCATTACAGCTGCTAATACTAAAATTACATTACATGCATTCAATTTTAGTGCTACTCAAACGAAGACCTTTAGACTTCAATGTAGACCTCAATAATTCAAGTTTTTCAAGAGTTTTTTCTTTAGTCTTATCCACAAGAAAGATATCATCAACAAAAAACATATACCAAGGTACATTCTCCTATAAATGTCTAGTGAGAGCATCCATATCTAAAGGAAAAAGACATGGGCTTAAAGTCAATCCATGACATAATCCAACTAAAATAGCAAAATCTTTGGTCAATCCTCCTCCTGGTTGAACTCAAGTAACAACTCTAGTATACATATCTTTAATAACTTGAATATAAGTCATATCAATAAATTTCTTCTCAATAACTGTCCAATGATATTCCTTGGAACTTTATCGTAAGTTTTTTCTAATACAATAAAAATCATATGTAGATCCTCCATACTCTCTCTATACATCTCCATCAAACCTCTCAATAAATGTATAGCTTCCATAGTGGACCTCTCAGGCACAAATCCAAACTTATTTTGAGAAATATTTATAATGCGTCTTAAACTATGTTCAACTACCATCTCTCATAACTTTAAATTATGACACATCAACTTAATTCATTTATAATTTGCATACTCTTGTGCATCCCATTTATTCTTAAAAATTAGGACCAAAATACTCTTCCTCCACCCTTCAGGCATCTTTTTAGTTTTTAAAATAATATCAAAATGTTTAGTAAGCCAAGAAACTCTCAAATCTCCTAAAAATTCCCACACTTCAATTGGGACATCATCACGTCCTTCAGACTTTCCACCCATTGTTTTCTTTAAATCCATCTCAACTTCTTTTCTATTAATGTGACGGTAAAAATGAAACATTTTATTATTATTAACGATATTAAGATTGTTAATATCTATGTATTTTCAAAAAAATTCATTGAAAATTTTATCAAAACAACTCATATATCTATGTTTAATATTATTTTCTAAGAAAATTACTTTTTGATTTTCATCTCAAATACATTGTACTTGAATTAAATATTTACTTGTTTTCTCTCTTTATTTGACTAGTTTATATATATATTTTTCAACTTCTTTAGTATTCAATATATTATACAGATCACTAAAAGCGAATTTTTTAGCATCGCAAATTGTTCTCCTAAACAAACAATTTTTTATTGTTCTCTGTTATCTAAGCTTTTACATTTAAAACAATTTTTATAACATAACTTCTTATATTTTATCTTTTCTTGCACATTATTATTCCACCATCAACTATTTCTATTTATAAAAAATTTTTCTTTTGATTCGTCAAATATATCTTTTGTCACTTGCTTAATAGTGTTCTATACTTTATCCCACATAGAATTTGCTTCTTCATGAACATCACAAATCTTGAAATCTTGAAGTTTACTCATAAAAATAATTTTATTTGTCTTGTAGGTATCCCTAACTAATTTTATGACAATGATTTCTAATATTCTCAACTCATTATCTTAAAATCCAGAACTAATAATAGAGTTTGAGTATTAAAATTCTTGGAATGACCTTACCATCTTTACATTTTCGACAATATCTTCCTCTCAAAAAGAAATAATCAATTTGTATTTTATTAGATTCATTCTTATAAGTAATAATATGTTCAATTATTTTCTTGAATAAATTATTAACAATAACAAAAGCATAAGCTAAAACAAAATCTAATATAACTCTGTCTTCCTCATTAATCACTCTAAAATCGTAGCCGCCATGAATATTTCTAAAATATTCTAACACTCTAACGAAATGTCTATTTAAATGTACTCCAATAAAAATTCTTTCTTCAAGGAGTATCAATTGTATTAATTCTTCTAGGTCATTCCACAATTTATTTTAGAACATATATCTAAACCTACTTGAATAGCATTGACACTTATAATATTAATAAGTTTAGTACCAACACCAATATTAAGGGCTATAATTTTATTGTCAATTCTATTAATTTATACAACATTGTCTTTCAAATACTTATCTATAATTACACCTACACCATTCCTAATGTGATTCTTATCTGAATACCGAAGTTTAAAACTTAATCTATCAATCTCCTTAGTATTCTCCAACCCATTTAGTGTCTTGAATACATAAGATATTTATATTTCAATGAATCATAACATCAACAAATTCCATTACTTTATTTGTGAGAGTACCTATATTTCAAAATCATATCCTAATTTTAGTTTCATTGACTAACTTCATTACTCACTTCCGTCCGTAATGGGGAACTCTTACTTATTTGACACTACACTTGGGCGTGGTGTAGCAACATTTGCACACTTTTCACTGTAATCAGGTCATACAACATGATGCTTCTAGGGGACGCCTTAGAATTTACATCATGATCGAAAGGATACATGTCATGATTTTTCAACAAATTTTATGCTGGTTGTCGAATACCAAACACAACTCTCCACTTCTCACATTCGGGGCTAGGAACCCAAGAATAGAAGTGTTAAAATATCACATACATCATTCATACCAAATTTTTTAGGTTCTAGGAACTCATAAGCTCTTTATAAACATTCTACAATGTGAGTTTGCTGCTTCAAATGTCCACTTCATTGGCTTTAATATAACGACAACAGGAATTAAAATAGATCCGCAAAAGTTCGACCATTCAATAATGGTCGACACATACCACTTTGTTTGGAGTTTGCTGTTTTCACGGATTGGCTAATTTTATATCGTCGATTTATACGTGGATTCAACATTATTATGGCCCTCATGACAAACTGTTTGAGGTCCAAATTTTTTAGTTAAGGCAGCGAGCAACAACATGGCTATGAAAACATCACTACAGCTCTGGTATTGAGTCTTCCAAACTTTAATAAACCGTTCCGAGTTGATATTGATGCTTCAATGATTGGAATAGGGACAATCCTAACCCAAGAGGTCATCCCATTATATTTTTCAGCAAAAAACTCAGCTCTAGTAGACAAAATGGACTGTTTACCAGCAAGAATTAATTGCAGTGGTCAGCGCCCTTATACTTCGTCAAAATTTTATATTGTGTATTGATCATCAAGCCTTATAGTTCAATTCGTAAAAAATTTGTGAATCGCATGCTTGTACGGTGGGTTTTATCCCTCCAAAAGTTTATAGTTTTGTGTTAAAACATAAGACAGATGCACAAAACCGGGAGGCGATTGCTCTTAGTAGGAGAGTTTTCCTTCTTAACACTTTAAAACTGAATTAACGGTCCTTGAATCCATTAAAGACCTATATGCTGAAGACAACGACTTGTCTTCCAGTCGGACGAAGTGCAATACTTCACATCCAATTAAATAATATTCTATCTGTCATGGTTATTTGTTTAAAGGGAACCAATAGTGTATTCTGGACACATCTTTATGAGTTCAGCTTATCATAGACTTACATATCGCAGGCTTAGCAGCTCACATTGGACGTGACAAGCCATTAGCTCAGCTCTTGTAGACCCAACGTGAGGAGATCAACTCCTATAAATTAATGGTCGACCGTGACAATAATGTTTTCTAGCATAGTTGCATAAAGATGTTTCCATATTTATAGAAAAGTGTTCCGTTTGTCAAAATTATAAAGGTGCACAACAAAATACGGGTTTATACACGCCTCTTCCAGTTCCAAATTCGATTTGGGGAGATCTTAGCTTGGACTACATCTTGGATTTGCCCAAAACAAAAAAGGAGTTCATCTAACCATGGTCATCATTGACCGATTTTCAAAAAGGGCACACTTTGTGGCTTGTAAAAAAAACTTTTGATGGTATCAACATAGCTAGTCTTTCTTTTTCAGGAACTCATTCGCTTACATGGAGTTCCCCGAAGCCTCACTTCTGATCGTGATCTCAAATTTGTTAGTTGTTTTTAGAGGAAGCTTTAGAGACACTTACGAAACACTCTCCAGCTCAGTTCCACAAACAATCCATAAATGGATGGGCAAACCGAGGTTGTCAATTGTATCCTTGGCAATATGCTCCACTGCCTTGTGCAAGGCCATTCAAAACAATGGGCTAATAATTTAGGACAAGCATAATTTGCTTATAATTCAATGACTAACCGCTTTACCGAAAAAAGACCCTTTAGTATTTTTTATACAAAAGTATGAAATCACACGTTAAATGTTTCTATACTACCTAAATGTAAGAGCCAAATTGCTGCCTCCAAGGCTGATGATGTTACCTGTCTACTTCAAGAAGTTTGACCCAAATTAATTGATTCCAACAATAACTACAAACAACAGATTGGCAATCACTGACATCATAATATTTTTTATCTCAGTGACCTTGTTATGGTTAGAATGCGCAAGGAACGATTTGCACTTGGAACATACTCCAAGCTGAGCCCCCAAAAATTTGGACCTTTTTTTTTGTAATTAAGTGCATTAATGACAACCCCTACATCATAGATTTACCACTTGACATGCTTATTTCTTCCACCTTCAACGTTTCATATTTGTATTCCAACCATCCTCCTGATGACGCTACCACACAAATTGATTCACTCAAGTCGAGTTCTAATAAAGCGGGGGCGACTGATGCATGTTTACATTAAATTATTCCACAATATTATTATTATTAGTATTATTTTTAAATTATTCCACAATATCTATATCTATATATATAGACACACACACACATATATAATTATATGCATAAGTTGTTTCTCTAGCACATGGGTTCAATTTGGGTTTACTTTTCCATTATGCAAAATCGTTTTTACAAACATATACAAATGGGTAGAGAATACAGGAATACTGAAGAGTATTTATACTGTACAGCAATAAGCATTGTCTCTAATAAACTTGTCACAGCCCCAAATGCTTCTTGCTATTGATTTCTAGCAGTTTCAGGGGCAGACAACTTTGGCAGGAGAGGCTTACTATAGATTCTTGCTCCAGTCACCAGAGAAATAGCACTTTATAGAATTAATGGACTCTAACTGGCATTCAGAGTTCTCCTCAATAAAAAAAACAAAGCCATCTATCAATTAAGTTATTCCTAGAGGGATCTATTCACAGAACAACCCATGGCAACTCCCAGTAAATCAAACTATTTGTTCTCTTACTTGTTAATGATTAGCAGGTATCTTGAAGCATAGGCCTTTTCCTTTTTGTGTGAATCACATCCCAACCCCTACTGGGAAGCATCCCTATAAATAATGAAGTTGCCAGTTCTATAAAAAAAAAAAAAACGAAGTCGTCAATTCTAGATGCTGGAATAGGAGGGGAGATTAGGTATTGCTTTGATACATGGAAGCTTCACCCGCCATTTACCATTGATATCAAGTCGACATCCTTGATCAATCTGATTCCTCCGACTTCTATGTAGTCCTGGCCGCACTCCGAGAGAGGGACAAGTCATCGAAGACTGCGTTGGCTTCATCCACATTAGGGAACTTGACCGTAAGTTAGTAGATAGAGATAGGACTATGGAATAGTTGCCGAGACGTCGGATGGACCCCAAAGAACCACAAAGTCCTCATGACGGGCGTCGAAGAACTTGCCATCCAGCGTAGTCTCCACCAATGTGATTCTCTCCGATACACAGTGCTCACCGGCTATTCGACGAGTTCGCCATCGAAAGAACGGTGATTTCAGGGTTTAAGACTTGTCTTCATCATCGTTGGCGACAAATGCAGCTCGACTCGAAGGAGCAAATATAGTTCTGGTTAGATCTTTCTAATTCTCCACGGCACATGGGTGCCCTAAATGGTCATTGCGCAAAGTTTATGTCCATCTCAAGAAAACATATTATGTCCATTGAGAGGGAAAAATTTTGACTACGACGATGTACACAGGAGATGTTTATATCATGAGTTATACGTGAGTTACACGTGGGGTATAAGAAAGTTATAAACTATTTGTACCCCGTGTAACTCCCGTATAACCGTGTAACGTGCGTAACAGGGTTACACGAGAGTTATAGGGGGGAACAAGTGGTTTACACGTGAGGTACAAATGGTTTATAACCTCTTCTATACTGCATGCGTAACTCCTACAGCACATGACGTATACTTGCATCATGCGTATGTCGTCCGCACCCAAATTTTAGAGATGCATCAGGATTCTAATAAAAATATATTATATCACATGATGTACTCATTAAATAAAAAATATATATATTTTTTAATATATGATCTATATTTTTTAGATATGGGCCGTAATTTCATTAAAGTTATGATGTATTTTTTCATACGAGTTGATTCTTGTTTGTACTCCAAATTATTAATTTTCTCTCTGAAATTAATATCCTTCGTTACAGTCTACTCACATTGTGTCTACAGGAGTAAAATTGATCCCCCCTCCAAAAATAGATTGATTCCGCCCCTGCTTAAAAATGCACTTCATCACCAACTTTTATTATTGTTATACCAAAAATGTATGCACAATTTTGTAAATTTACGGTCAAACAGTGATTCATTGAAGAGGGCAACCAGTTGCATCACGCTCTATTACCTTATCAGAGGCTTTATCATTCGTGACCGTCGGATTAAAATCAGCCGGCAATAAGCTATCAGAACGATGTCCCGCACGGTGGGACTGGCACCTGACTTCTATTCCGTGCTCAACAACCAGAATCCAAAATGGTCTTCTGTGTGTCCATTATTCATTTTGTTTACGGGGAGAGGGGTAGTGAGGGCATCGGTGGTCGTTTCTTGCACTGCCATGGACTAATTACCAGTCTATTCTCAAAAGAATTAGGGCATTTTTCTTTGTTCATTTTGGATCTTCTTTGATCTAGGAATCTATAGAGTTCTCTCTTTTATTGATTGGAGTACGTCCTTCGTGGGTAGTCACGCTTCTCTTCGTTGTTATTGATTTTCGAGGTAAAGTTTATGAGATTGTTAGGAGTCTGATTCCCGATCCAGCCGCTTTCTTCATAGTTGAAGAGTAGTTTCTAACTCTTGTTTATTGCGATTATTCTAACTGGGGTTCTGCGTGGTACATGCCTTAGCACAAGATTCTTGGTTGAGTATGTTTGTTAATACCGTTTTATTTAAGATGTATGGTGAGGTTGTATTTGCGTAATTTCTACTGGGAAGTTTTCATGGGAGAATTTGCTTTTATCAGTTGTTTTATGCAGATGCTGTACTCTACACATTTTGGTGCTGGGAATAATGATACGATTATATTTTTTTTATTTGTATTTGCGTTTTTCTACCATTTTTAAGTGATACAAAAAAATATGCAGTGCAGATTTTTTTATTTTTTATTTTTTGATTCTGTGTAGGATATATGTTTCTCTGCAGTTTGATTTCTTCTTTCTAGATTCTTAGTACCTTAAGAAAAGCCAGCTGAGATTGACACTTAATGACTCTTTCTCATATTCATAGTTTATTATTATTATTTTTTTTTTTAATAATAGTCATCATTGTTGCTTAGTTCATGCAATTAGCACTCAGATTCATTGTAATCTTCACGTATATTTTTTGTGAAAACTTAGTTTCTTATCTGCTCAGTAATTGCACTGCCCCATGAAAGCTTGGTTTCTTATATGCTGCACTACTTGTACAAGCGCTGGCATTGCCCCTTTTTATCTTTAGCGTTTAGATGCTATTTAGATGATGATAAACTCTTGCTTGTTTCTTACACGTTGTATTTATCAATCAGTTATTTATTAAGCTGTTGTAAAAGAATAACCTTTGTCCATATTTTGATGAATGGAAAGCAAGGCAAAGGAGATGAGTATTAGATTGGATGCAGTTCTATGTATGCTGTGACTGAAGATCTAATCATCCCGACATCCATTTATTTATTTTGTCCCTATATTTAAATCCCCTCTATAATCTTTGGCCTTTGTCTCAGCATACTTGTGTGATGTATTTAAATGCAAAGCACAATACAATGATTACCAAATCAGCTCTCCATCTAAATCTTGTTTATTAGTATTATTATTATTTTATTTTGTGTGGTTTTTGGGTTTTGTTGGTGTCTTAACATCTGTCTTCTATTTAAATAAGTTTTCGCTTGCGAAATATAGTTTTATCAGAAGATATTTGTCCACATCAGTGGAAATCAGCAGCCAGGAAAAAATGATTAATGCACGATGTTTATGAGCTTACAAGTTTCGTTCCTTCTACTTATAGACCTTCTACTAATTGACGGAAATGAAATTTTGGCATGCTTAATGAAATTTAATTCATAACTGGCACTATTTCTTTTGTGTAACTTGCTTGGTTGCATTATATACAGGTAAGTTTAGGAACATAACCAAGGTTTGGTTTTGATTGACATTTTTCAATTTGTAGGCACTCTTGTTTTCTGGGATTATTGGCATGCATGTGATTATTGGTTTCAAAACCCCCAAGTTCTCTCCTATAGGCAGATATTAATTTTTATCTGAACAACATAAAATAGCTAAGACGGGTGCTCTTTGTTGCGTGGCCGCTGGGCCACATGAGGCAAAATCTAATTCAGTTGGTCGGGGATTTTCTATGGATCGTAGTGAACCCAATTGGAGAGTTAACTCAAGCTTCTCACCTCCGTCGTCAAGGAGATGGGATTGCAGGGATCAGCCAGATGGATTATCCCAGGAGATTCCAGCTGCTCCTTTATATGCATCATCACTATCTTCTCATAGCAAAGGAAGTCACAGTGTAATGAGCGGCGATCAATATGGTAATCATCATCATTCAGTGTCTGATGGAGCACTTTCTTACTTTGAGAGCCCTTCGAACAATTTACAAGCTTCTAGATGGACTCCACCTGTGCAAAGATATGATATTGGTGAATTCTCCACTCCTACCCGAGGTATTTATCTGTCAGTTATTTCCTATCAATTCTTTAAGCGATGGAAAGCTTGTTTTGATTGTCTATAATGATAAGAGAATTCTGCATAGAATTATGTTTGATATATATCCGTTGTATTTGCTATAAGGTTGACGTTTTGGCAAGCCAAATTGGTTGTAGTGATTTTCTAGGTTGAAGGTCTCAATAAAAATCTGGACAGGCTATTTTGAGTTTTTATTTAATGAAGATTTTAGGCCGGAAGATCTCTCACGGAGTTAAATTTTTTGTTGAAGCTGGTCATGAAAAAAAACGTGGAATTGCTAATGGAACTTTGTGTAGTCCACATTGATCTTGATGCATATGATCGAGTCTCACAAAAGTTATATTGTTGAGTGTTGAGGAGAATATAATTATGTCAAAGATATGCTCAAAAGTATTTGCACTTAAAACTTTTATTATTAAAAATAGTTTTGAATAGATCAAAGTGCTTACAATCTAAGCAGGATCAAAGATAGGATGAGATTCATTTTTATTTTCTTGTATTGGTTATGTAACCAGACATATCTAGAGTTTGGTAGCTCGTCTTAAATTATTTTTAAATGGTAAGTTGTTAATAAGTAGGAAATCTTATTGGTAATTGAATAATACTGAAAATTTTAAAATTTAAATGAGTAGATATGTAATTAATACATGTCTGATTAATATTTCTTAGTTTACGATGATGAAGTTCATTTGATAATTATTAGTGATATTTTTAAGTATAC
Source organism: Papilionanthe hookeriana x Papilionanthe teres (assembly GCA_022702705.1). Taxonomy (NCBI): domain Eukaryota; kingdom Viridiplantae; phylum Streptophyta; class Magnoliopsida; order Asparagales; family Orchidaceae; genus Papilionanthe; species Papilionanthe hookeriana x Papilionanthe teres. The sequence continues at coordinate 114,777,657 of CM040432.1, forward strand.
CGTTTTTATTATTACAAAATAATAAAGATCAACGAGAACATAATTTTATAAAAAAGAATTTTGGTTATTGAAATGAAATAAAAGCTTAAAGTGCGCCATGCTATAAGGGAATAACATTGAGATTTAAAGGTGAATTTAGAAAATAAAACTTTAATTGGCAATGCCAGATGAATGCTAGTATTGTGTGCAATAGAAGTAGATGCTTGTCAATTAGAGTTTTAAAGGAGTTTGTGCTAAAGCAAGGAAGAATAGCATGATAAATAATTATTTTAAAAAGATAGCGAGAATGACAGTTATTTTAAAGGTGAGTTGAAAATAGAATTGTTGAATTTGCATCAATAATTAACATTAAATTCATTTTTGTTAAATTGGTTAAGCAGAAGCTTATGAAGGATATTCGAAGGAAGTCATCATTGCATTCCATGTATGCCAGTATAATTTTAAATTGGTAGGCTTCTCAATTTTTTGAAAATTAGGATTATGGTGAAATTGTTCAGAAGATAAGCACCATAAGGTTAATATTTGAAATATTGATAACATGATAAGTAATTTAAATGGCTATGAAATAGATAAATACTTGCAATAATAGTGGAAGCCGAGGTTATATTTAGTTGTGATGTTTTTGAAAATATTATCGAAAATTATGGAGATGCAAAGTAAGACATGATTTTGGGAGTGGCACTTGAGGGTTGTAATGGAGAAGTAGCTTAAATATTATGAAAAGTGACAATATTATGTAAATAAAAATTGCCTTTGGAAAGTTGAGCTGGGGGAGGTAAACCAAATAAAATCATAGGTTGGTTGGGCATATGAAATGGAGGACAAACGTTACATTAATAGGTGAGTAATTGATATTAGCAACAAAACGAATAGTAAGGAAATAAGTATGCTAGAAGCACCATATTAAAAAATTGTGCAAAGATTTGCACATTATAAACATGCCTAGCACTTCATAGAAATGGATAGAGAGGATTCATAAAGCTAACCCAAATGGTTTAGATAATGATAACGTTGGTAATGAGTATTTACCTAAACTCTTGACAAAATTTAATTTGTTTTTATCATTTAGGGATACAAATTGGAAATTATTTTGTAGGTGAGTTATGCATTGCTTGATTTGAGATGATGTAGGTCATCTTACGTTTTAGGGTTTCCTATTGTAACTATATAATATGATATACATAACTCTATATACAAATCAAAATTTAAAGTTCACAAACATTTAGTCTAAAACAAATATTGTTCTCATTCGGCTAAAGTAGACGAAGTCACAATTTAAGTAAATGATAATATCATGATCACCTGATAAAAATCTTACATAGAAATTCAGGATTAAAAATTATCACATGTCAATCTGAAATCAAAACAGTCAGAAAGTCTTAAGTTCTACAAATTTTAACCAAACTAACATAAGTGGACTGTTAACCAAAAATATTAAATAGAAAAGTAAGGAAAGAAATTTAAAACAAATTATTAATCCGACCTTACGCTGATTTAGATAATTTCCCCCATAAATTGATAATCACCATTTGCATTATGCTTGAAAGATTGACATCCATCCAACGCTCAAGCAAAGTGAGAAAACATATACTCAAATAAAATATTATCGAAAAATTGATCTTTATATGTCTATGGTATTGCCACAATTAAAATGATAGAATCCTTTTTCAAATATCATAAATATTTGAATAACCAATAGTTATGAAACCCAAGAATTATTGAAACCCTATTACCATTTGTTGTTTAGACAAGTAACTATATAGTAGTAGGTACGCAATATTGGGTGGTTAATATGAGGAACAAAAAACTTCCAGACCACCAATTAATCATCGAATATCCCATTTCAATTAATGGCCCAATAAGAACAGTAGGCCCAACAAAGTTTCTAGTAACAGTAACTTCCAAAGCCTCTGTACATGAAATTGGGTCTTCATGGTATTTATGATATTTGAGCATTTTGATATTTATTCAAATAAGTTGGGCATAATTATTGTGCTTCTTTTAGTGTCCACTATCAGTCATATTTTATCACATAACATTGATTCTTGAACATGATAGATAGGATTGTTTGGTAAAGTGTTGCATGTGAATTCTTGGGAGGAAAGAGGGAAGAACCTAAAGCATTTGATCCTAAAGATTTGTTGGCAGTTCATGAAATAAAATGAAATTTAATCCTTTATTAAAGACTAAACTAATATTAGAATTTGGAATTTTCAACTATAAACTATCATGTTGGTGTGTTGCATCATTTTATAAGATCTCATTTTTGTAATATTTAATTTCTTAATAAAGACTTTCAAGTTTATATGTATTATTTATTTATCAGTTGATTTAAATTGCACATACCTCCTGTTAATGTCAACAATTTCCTATTTTTATCATTATAAACAGTCAATTTTGGCAAAAAATTTAATGCAAATCAATCAAGTGCTAATATGTTACGAGGCAAGTACTGAAAAAGCTAAAATACTATATACTTTTGAAAGAATACTAATGCATGCATTATAATTAATCCTTGAAGGAAAAATATGATAAAAAAATTTTAAAATAGAAACCACACAAATTTGTCATGCTTATATAGACATGCAACCTCTTTTAAAAATTTAATCAGATGGTTTAAATAGTAGCCATAATAAATTCCATGATTTTAGATTTGGCCAAATAAGGTGAGTTTTAAATCTTCAATTTCTTGTAAGGTAATCATCTTAATAACCCTTTTGAAATACAAACATGCTCTAACTCTCTCTATGATATTTAGTTTTATGTATTTGTATATCGATAAACCAAGAACAAGAAGTCTATCAATTTGATGTGTATAAATAATTTTTTTAAATACTTTGCCATGAGTTATGTAATCACGTTGCTAAATTGATTCATCAACTATTACGGACATAATTTATTGTTCCAATTTCAAGGATAGATTCACTCTTTATTACTAACCTAGGGTTACATATAATTTCATTCTTAACTTGAATTGTAAATGCAAACTCATTCACTTGTTCTAGTGTATATTCTTGTTGATGAACGTTATTTGATATGGGTGCAAAAATATTATCCACGGAATTATTTATTTCAATTTTCTTCTCACTCAATTTGAGGAGTACAAGTACCCACATTCATGTTGTTCTTATGATAATTGTCTTGAATGAATCATCTTATCATTAAAATTTTCATCAATTTTGGGATTTTGTCAGTGCTTTATACCCTAAAATCTCAATCATTGTTTCAAATTGCCCAATGATGTGTATTTCAATGTGATCTCATTCTAGGCTTCTTTTCTTAACGTAATGTACACCTTGGTCTAATAAATGTATGCCTTAGCTTTGGTTGAATGAAGAGTACGCCTTAACATAAGCCTAAAAAACTAGGGTTTAGTTGTTTAAAAATTTTATTTTATAATTTTATTATATAAAATAAATCCTATTTGGTTATCTTTCTAAACTTAAACTTTATTTAAACATAATCGAGAATGGCAATCACGCGCACCTCCTCGACTCCCAATCTCACATCAGACTCCCATCTAATATTGCTCACACTTGTAGCCACAATTGAAGATAATGAAGGAGATAAAATAACTCACTATAATGATTGTTCTACTAAAGGCTCGCTACATGATGAGAGCGACAGAGTTTTTGTTAATTTATAAATCATAATCTTAACAGTGTTACTACTTTTTTATGTTGAATGGGAGTGGGATTCTTGTTACGATCTTAATTTCATATTTTATTTTGATAGGTAGTGTGCTATTTGTCTTTTCTTTTTTTTTGTGGAATTTAGTTGGAACTTTCTTAGAGGAAAAATTCTCTAATTTTCTCATCAAGTATACGATAAATATATACAACTCAAACTAACCCTAATTAATTAGAGGGAAGTTCGAAACAACATATTAAGAAGGAAAGAAATATAAAAAACAAAATAATGGATAGTCAAGTGAGAATAATTTCTCTCCCTCAAATGTAGCAGTGGACTTATAGTTTCTTAAATTGTGCGTGGGCCCATGTGGTCCACGGTTATATTCATATCAACACTCCCTCCCAAGTTGGGTTGTATATGTCATACATCCCAAAGTTGTTGTTGAGATTACTAAAGTGGTGTTGAGGAAGAACTTTGATAAGAATGTCAGCAATTGGGTAGTGAGTTGGGATATAATTTGACTGGACGACCCCTCTATTGACATTCTCATAAATGAAATGCATGTCAATATCTATATGTTTTGTTTGATAATGGTACATTTGATTTTTTTTAAATACTGATTATTGATTGACTATTACTAAACATCTTAATGATGTTTTTTTCATCATATGCAGTTTCACCAGTAATTTTTTTAGCCTCATCTCTTCAGAAACTTCTAGGGCAGGGAATGATACTCAGATTTTGCATTACCTCTTTCCACCAAAACTTGCTTTTTACATCTCTGAATATTCAGGTTACCCCATATAAATGAACAATAACACGTGGTAGATCTTCTGTCATTCGGTTCTCCTACCTAGCTAGCATAGGTGTTGAACTCAATATTGCGGTTCTCAGTTTTCTTGAATGTCAATTCACATCTTGGGGTCATCTTTAGGTACGTCAGTATTTGAAAAACCACTTGTAAATGATCTTCATTTGGATTGTTCATATGTCGGCTTACGACACCCACATAAAAACTAATATTAGTGTTTGTGCGTAATAGATTAAGTTGTCCCATAAGTCGGTGATGTATCTCTTTTTCAATTAGGGTGTTATTTTCTCCTTTTGATGCCCGTCAATTGGGATACATACAATATGTTGATTTGCACCCCAACGTTCGTATCTCTTTTAAATAAATCAAGAATATATTTTTTCTAGGATATGACAGTCTTATTTGGATCTAGCTACTTTCATTTTGAAAAAAGTATTTTAAAGTTTCAAGATCTTTAATCTCAAATTCACTTTTTTCATAAAAGTTGTAATTCTTTTGGTTGTTTCAATTTCTCTTGCGTCATTTTCTATAAGAATAATGTCATTCACATATACAATAAGGATGATCATCATATCTTCTTGATTTGATTTCATAAACAAAATGTGATCAGGCTAACATTGTTGTACTTATTGGTAAAAATATTCTTAGTGAACCTTTCACACCATGTTCTGGGAGATTGTTACAACCTATACATTAATTTTTTTAGTTTGTATACTAGCTGATTATTTGTGTTCTTTACTCCTGTATGTATCTCTAGATACATTTTTTATTCAAGATCTTTATTAAGAAATGAATCTTTAATGTCTAACTGATATAAATGCTAGTCATGATTGACAACCAATGACAGCAATACTCTTACTATGTTGAGTTTTGACACTTGTGTAAATGTCTTCTGATAGTCGATCCCATAGGACTGAGTGAACTCTTTAGCTACAAATTTAGCCTTGAATCTTTCTATGCTCTCATCCGCTTTGTATTTAATACTGAATGCTCAATTGCACCCTATAGTTTTTTTTTTAGGTGGCAAATTTTATGATCCGGTTACTATTCTTTTGAAGGGTAAGAATCGCCTTTTTCATAGTCTTTTTCTAAGTAGAAATAGATAAGACTCTTTGGATTGAATTTGGTACTTGCATATTATCCAAGTTTTGAACAAAAAGATTTGTAAGAGGAAGATAAATTTTCATAGGTTACAAATTCTTCTATCGGGTTTTTTGTGCACTCCTGAGCTCCTTTCTCTTGGATCTCATGATGTGTCAACGCAACATTTATGTGAATATTTGAGGTGTGTGAAGCTGATTCTGGTGATTTACATTCATGATTTTGCATATTGTCCCTTACATATTCATTGGGTTTTTTTTTCTCTGGTGAACACAAGGAGTTCTTGGTTCTTGGTTGAAGTTATGGGAGGATTTAGTAGAGTAGTAGGTTTATTTTAAGATTGATCTGTGAAGGTGGGGGCAAGAGTGAGTTCATCAGGGATATAAGGGAGATGAGCTTGAGGTTCTTGAATTGTACGTCAAATTTGATACTCTCTCCAACTCTTCCCTTGAATGTCGGATTTGGGGTAATATTGTTAGTTTTTAAAGAATGTGACATTTATGGAGCTATACAATTTTTGTGTTTCTGGAGAGGACCATTTACACCCATCTTAATTTAAATAATTAATGAATTATAAAAATCACTAAAATTCTTGTTCTATAATCTCTTTAATTTTATTAAATTCTAATATTATGTTTCGAAATTAATTGAGGGCAGGTAATGTATATGTTTGTGGGATTTTGATATGCGTAAACTGTGTGATTAAAATTGTATAAATTTCCTTACTATTTATTTTTATTATTTGTTCTTAGTTTATATTTTTTCAAGTGCTTTTGTTCAAATAAAGATACAAGTATTTATGAGAGATTTAAAGACGCGTCAACAAGTATTGAAGCAAAGTAAGAGGAACTGAGTCAGGCATGAGTCCAATGGAGCGCCCAAGCCACCAAGGCCTATCTACTTTGAGTGGCGCCTACGCGCCACCTCATGTGCACATAGTCGCGCCCCCTTAGTGCATAGGGGCACCTAGGTGCCACTTGTGTGCCTAATAGTAGAATGACTGGGTCAAGGTGCCACATATGGGGCTCTTAGGCACCCCCTTCAAACCCCATATGGTGCACTCATGCCACCTACACAGCGTCACCTACTCAATACAGTGTGCTTTTACAGAGCAAGCGATACTCAGGATCTCACAGCAGAAACCGCGCGGCTGACGAACCTACATAAGTGAGATAAGTGTTTTCTACCAGTGTGGAGTCTCTCGGGGCTAATAAAGGACAAATCTATGGCGAAGAAAAGATCTCTCGCGTATTTAGCTTTGGTCTTGCCTCTAGTTTTTCTTTTTCTTTGTGTGAGTGATGATTGTGTAAGGAAGATAGGTGAGTGATAGAGATTTATGTGAGGGAGAGAAGATTATCCAAGGGAAATAGTGATATTCATTGGAAGAGTATTATAATTTTGCATTGCAACTTGATGGTGATATCTAGTTCTTCATTCTTAAACATTGTGTATTTATTTGCTTTGCTAAATAAATCGTTCATTTTGTTGTTGCAAAGCATGAGTAGTCACTAAATCACTTTTCTCTTCAGATTTAGGATTTTTGTATTGATATGTTATTTGCTTGTTGAATGTTTGCGGTGGTATTTTATCCTTTTAGCCTTAATTTATCATTGATCTATCTAATTAAAGAATTAAAACACGTTGTGATCTTCGAGATTAAGAAGAATTCGTAGTGGAACAACTAGGATTAAGGTCATTAACCAAGAGAATAGGGATATTGCTTTTAGTTTATTTTTATTGTATAGGGAAATACTCATTCTTTATGGATTTCATTTGATTTAGAGAATTAAACTGGTTGATGACCCTAGCTTCCTTATTACCACCGGGAGGGGCTAAGGAAGAGAATTATTTCTTATAGTCACGGGAGGATCCAAATCAAGGGGAGATACTTATTGTACTAGAATAACCTCTCATAGTTAAATTAGGCTTTAGGATTTCAAAAATTAAGTTTGAAATTTTCAAACGCAGCCAACAATCGAACCTTCTGACTAGATTCGAAACCTGTAGGCTATAAACTTTTCACATTTGAAATTTCACTCCTTCCTTATGAAATTGATATACAGATTCTGTTTCGTATACTACTTGGATGGCATGTATACATGCGTGATTTGCTAGTGCTTTACATCATTTGGTCCATATAAAATCACACCACACCATCTATTGAAGTTTCAACATTGTACATTCACAACTCTTTTTCAAAATAATAAGCCTAGGAAATGATGAGTTTGCTGCAATATTGTAAGAAATTTGATCATGTGAAGGAAACATGTTGGAAATATGTGAAAAAGTTTAAAATTGGCAGTCATCTAGTGGAAGAAATGATAGGGAGAACCTTACAAATACTATCTTCACAACCAATAATAATGCATAATTCAATCTATTCACAAGAGAACAACTTGAGGCACTAAAATAAAATGTTGGTTCATGTTACATTTTAGCAAAAACATCACAATTATTTGTCGAACAATTGACCAGTCTGTTAGCACACTAAAGTATCTTACCCAATGATTTTATTGCCCAAAGCAATAAATCAAAACCTTTGATAGTTAGACTCTAGAGCTTCATATGATAGGATGGGAGACATGAATGTCTTTAAAAATTGCAACCCATGCATTAGTTACTCTGCATTTCGTACAACTGACGGTTCATTCGTCAGTAACAGGATCATGATAAGTTGAATTGATAATGGATTTCTTCTCTACTCTATTCTTTTTGTTTCAAAATTGGACTGCAATCTTTTCTCAATCAAATTTAAAATGTGACATAAAACGTGCGACTAAATTTATTCCTTTTTTTTTTAAGGTAGTGACTTCAGGGAAGGTGATTGACAGTTTGAGATGTATGGGGGTTTATATATGCTCAAAGAAAATAACCTCATCGGTGGATAAGTTCATCCGCCAATTGTATTTTTATGTCTAGTTCAAATTATGTTAATCTAGTTTTCAATTCTAACTCTGTTTTAGTTGAAAGTCAATTCATGTTAAGATAATGTCGTGTTGCTCATTCAAATTTTGCTTACAATTAAAAAATATGTCCATGTCTATTTAATTTCTATTAATGTGGAGCGTTTCAACTTGTAAAACATACCAGGCATGTAAACTCTAAACTAAAATACAAGTCCTAACATCTTTTTGTGGTAATTTACAATGATATTTAACGACCATCCCAATTAAAAAATAAAAATGAGGCACGATAGTTTCTATCATTCATAGATGATCATAATATAAGTGCTTGGATATTTCTCGTGAAAGAAAAATTTGATACTGCTACTATATTTCAATTCTTTCATTCCATAATATTTACTCAATTATAAAGCAAAATTTAATTTCTTAAAACTGATAAAGCTAAGGAATATTTTAATTCCATTTTTGGTTTTTATCTTTCAAAGCATGGTATCATCCATATAAGTTCTTGTGTGGATAATCTTGAATAAAATGGGATCGTTAAGAGGAAGAACGAAAACTTACGTGGTGGCCCGTGCTATCTGATCTTTAATCACGTGGCTGAACATTTTTAGGGGAAACTATACTCACAAACACATATCTTGTCAATAGAAGGCCTAGTTAAGTCCTAAAATTTCAAATCCCTCGTAATGTTCTCATATAATTTTATCCACATATTCGCTTCTTTTCCTCGACTCACCATTGAAAGTCTTTGGTTGTTCTTGCTTTATTCAAATCCACCAACAACATCACACCAAACTCGAACCTAAATCTCTTAGTTTTTTCTTTCTTGGTTACTTCTCCAACCAAACAGATACAAATTTCACTCTCCAATCACTACGAAAATAGATAACTCCATTGTTGTCACCTTCTTTGAGAATCAATCATACTTACCCAAATCTGAAATTCATGGGGAGAACTCGATGGAATATCAAATTTAAGATCTCCAAGGCATTCAAGATGAATCCAACCTTGTCACTCAAACAACTGAACCAAATCCCCTACCACTCAACTAGCTCCACTTGAAGAACCAAACTGTCATTAAAATTGTCCCAATTGCCTTTTCTCCATCTCAACTTAACACCGGCGATTAGAAATTGTGTCTATACCAAAAGTGAAAGGACAACTGAGCAAATTGAGGACACCATGTAGATCAGGGATGGTTAAGAACTTGAACCAAGTACTCTTGAACCTCGATAACCATAATGGTATGGATTCCTTATCTCATGTTCGAATGTGCACTGATCATCCAATCGAAAATATGTAGCTTATGAAAAGTTGTTACCATCTTACAAAGCTTTTGTGATAAATCTTGTTAGTGTGCAGGTTCCCAACTCTATTTAAGAGGTTCTAAAAGTTCCAACATGTAAACAAGCATTTGAGGAAGAAATTCGGGCTCTATAAAAGTGTAACACATGGACACTTACAGAGTTACCTCATGGAAAAATTTATGTAACCTGCAAATAGATTTCACGGTTAAATATATAAAATATGGAAGTTTAGAGAGATTTAAAGCCATATTGGTAGCCAAGGGTTTCGCACAGTCATATAGGATTGACTACCATGAAACATTTGCATGTATTACGAAGCTCAATACCGATTAGGTTCAACTATCCCTTGCAATAAATCAAAATTAGTCGTTATATCAACTGGATGTCAAAAGTGTCTTCTTTAATTGAGTCCTTAATGAAGAAGTCAACATAACTATACTTTCGGGCTTTGAAAATAGGTCTAATAACATGTTGGTTTGCAAGGTGAAGAAGTCCTTGCATGGCTTGAAGCAATCTCACCATATTTGGTTTGATAGAGTTGGCTGAAATTGTGATTACAAACGGATTTCCTAAAGGCAAAATTGCAATTCTTAGAGTATACATAAATGATATTATTCAGATATGTGATGATTCAAAGGAAATTATAAGACTAAAAAATGATGCTTGTAATATAATTTAAGATCAATAATCTTGGGGCTTAGATATGTTTTCAGATTGGGGGTGGCTTATTCTAAGGAGGGAATTACTATAATCTAAAGAAAGTAAGTCTTAGATCTATTAAATGAAAACCGATTTATTTGGTTCTAAAGGGTTGGCACACCCATAGACCCCAACAAAAAGTTGAATATAAGTGAAACAAGCAGTTTAGTTGATAAAGGAAGCTATCATTGACTTGTGGGAAAGCTGATTTATCTTTCACACACGAGACATGATATTGCATACTCGGTTAGTATAGTAAGCCAACACATGAATAATCCAAGAGAGGATCATTTGGAAGTAATGAATGGAATTTTGAGATACTTGAAGATGACTCCTGTGTTTGGATTGCTCTTCAAAAGACTAAAAAACATGATATTGACTTGTACACAGATGTTAGTTGTGAACGAGAGGTAATTGATAGGAAATCAACCAATGTTTACTGTTCATACATTCGAGGAAATCTCGTCACTTGGAGAAGCAAGAAACAAACTGTTCTCATCTTCTGGGAATGGATGTGGCTTGATTTAAGGTGGGAACTGAAATTTTCCAAAGAAAGTATATCTTAGATCCCTTAAATGAAATTGATTTTCTCTAGTGTAAACCCGTTGACACACCCATAAATCCCAACTAATAGCTAAGTGAAACAAATTGTTCAGTTGATAAAGGAAGCTATCAAAGACTTGTGGGAAAGCTAATTCACTTAGTGTAGTAAACCAACACATGAATACTCCATGCGATGATCATTTAGACGTAGTGAATAGAGTTTTGAGATACTTGAAGATGACTCCTAGATATGGATTGCTCTTCGAAAGGCAAAAAAATGTGATATTGAAATATAAACATGTTAGTTGTAAAGGAGGGGCAACTTATAGGAAATCAACCACTATGTATTTTTCATACGTCTGGGGAAATCTTATCACTTGGAGAAGTAAGAAGCAAATTGTTCTCTTGATATAGTGTAGAACATGAATATCATTCTTTTACAAAAGGAATATGTGGCTTCAAAGGCTTTTGAGGGGATTTAAAGGTTGAGCCAAAGGACAAAATCAAGATGTTTAGTGATAGTCAAACAGCTATTAGTATATAAAGATTGCTACTCAAATTGAAGTTCCTTGCTTTTGGAAGTGAGGTGCCCATTTTTCTGATAGATTTATTCGACTAAATGCTTACAAATTCACTTGTCTAATCAAGTTCATGGCCTATTACTATTAGAAGTAGAAGGCGCTCCGGCTTTGGCAGTATCCGATAGAAAAATATTGCAGTTAGTTTGATAATAATCGAGTGACAACTTCTTCAGTCCAAACCAAGTTAGATATGTTGCAAAATGGATCTTGTTCTATCGTTGATTATAGATTTATATATGTCAAAATACAAACAGAGTTTGAAGCAAGGGAAGGGGCCCTCGATCCACACTAGATAAATGAGGATTTCTTCAATCACATAGTTTGGGCTCCTAATAATCTACATCTTCTTTCTTATGTAAAGTCTCCACAAATCTTGTGCACCATGACAGAATAAAAAACATTGAGATTGACCAATATGTCGTCTCAAAAAAGGTTAACAACAAAATTGTTCAGCTAAGTTTTGTGCCAACAAAACTTTAGATTGTTAATATTCTCACCAAAGCACTATGAAGGGTCAACGACTCCAATCTTGGCTTGTATAATATATACAATCCAACTTGAAGGGGGTGTTGGAAGTAACCGACCTATATATTCTAATAAAAATTATTTTATTTTGTTCACACGGTATATCTTTTAACATTTATCTATTTATGTCAGTAGGTGTTTCCTATTTTTCTAGTTTCCTAATTTGTGAATTGGCATGACGACCACTCTATTACATATAGTAGGATATAATGCGTTATTGGAGAAGAAATAGAATTCTTTCTCAAAATTTTTTCAACATGCAAATCATGTATATGACTCATGGTGTCATATAATATATTGCTTGTAATGATGATGCCAGAAACTACGTATTCTCTTCCTAATAGATTGATAGGATCCAACCATAAAATTGACACGTTTTTCCATAAAAGTTAGGGCATACACAAATTTTTTTAATAAATCAAACTCAATAAGAATACAATGATAAGCACTTACAATTTGATGCATCCTCCTAACTTAGAAATAACAAGCATAGTTATACCAAACAATAATAAGAATAAAAGACTAAATTATTTTTCGGTGCACAAAAGACAAATTTGCCCTTAGGCTTGGCGCCCACGTAATAATAGTTCCCAAAATGTGGGAAAAAGTGAGAGTGTTCTTTCTCCCTCATAGCAGTTGGAGTTGCGGAGCATTGAAGAGGTCAAAGATCCACAGTTGACAGAGCTTCTTGAAGAGGTTCAACAGCTCGTACAATAGTTTACAGATGTCTTTCAGCAGCCAAGCGGGTTATCACATTTGAGGGCCACACGCTATTACATTAAAGAATGATTCCTCCCCTATCAGTGCCAGACCATACAGGTACCCTTAAATTTGAAAAAAATGAGATACAGAAATTGATTTGAGGGATGTTCTAGGTCGGGATTATCAGACCTAGTGTAAGTCTTGTCTCTACTCCAGTCCTGTTAGTGAGGAAAAAAGATGGTAGTTGGAGGTATTGCGTAGACTACCATGCTTTGAATAAGGATGTGCTGTTGGAAGTTTCCTATTCCTGTGATTAATGAGTTGTTAGATGAGTTTTATGGGGCAGTCATCTTATCAAAATTCTACCTTAAATCGAGATACCACAAGATCATGATGAGATTAGTAACCGTGCACAAGACAACGTTAAGGACACATGAAGGGCATTATGATTCTTGATGATGTCGTTTGTGTTATGCAATATAATACAAAAATGAAGAAATTCACATAACAATAAACACAAATGATTTACGTGGTTTAGCGTTGAATTGATTCACCTATGTCCACGGAGAGGGAGATTTCACTAGCACCGAAGAGAAATAAAAATTGCTTGGGGTTTTACGACTACACTTCTCACCATACATTTCTTATAAATCTTGAGTCCTTTTTTATAAAGAATCGATTATGGCATACAAGTAAATAAAGCTAAAAGACAAAATTACCCCTAATTACAATAAGCCATAAATACAACAATCTTCACTTCATCTCTTTATTCTGATAAGTGAGAGATGATCAAATGAGCTCCAAACTCTACTTCAGATGCACCAAGATGGTTGTCTGTATCCCTCCTCCTGAAGGGATTAAGCCTCACGTACTTCTTCAAAATACCCGATTGGGTAATCAATCCTGAGCTCGGATATTCACCAAACACATGCAGTAGGTGAGCTTCTGGACTCCTAAGCTCGGGTAATCTATCTTCTTCAACAAAACATTGTCGTCAGCAATCAAGTCTCGAATAAAGTAGTATATCACATCAATGTACTTGGTTTGCATGATGAACTGAGTTTGTAGTCGAAAATATTATATTGACTGTCATAGAGCACTGTCAAGGACTCTTGATCTACTCCTAGGTTATCCAATAGGCCTTGCATCCATATCACTTCCTTTATCGCTTCATTGATTTTCATGTACTCAGCTTCCATTGTAGACAAAATAAATGTATACTAAAGAATCGACCTCCAGCTGATTGGACATTTTGTCAGTGTGAATAAATAACTATTTGTAGATCTCAATCTATCTGTATTGCCTACATAGTCCGAGTCAATGTAGCCTACACACAAATCTGCAATAGATGATTCTCTTAAACACCAAGCCATCAATTCTACCTTTCAGATGCCTCATAATGCTTTTCACAGCCTACCAATGTTTTCTTGGATCATGCGTGAATCTGCTCATAACATTAACTGCCTATGCAATGTCTGGTTTATTACAAACCATGACATACGTCAGACTATTCACCGCACTAACATAAGGGCCCGGTCGCATATCTTTTCTTTTATGTTCATCTTTAGGACACTTACTGAAGTCAACTGAAAGTGATGCAATGGGTAGACTCGCCACCTTGATCGAGTCATCAACCCTAAATTTCTTCAGCACCTTCAAACATAACTCATTACGAAAGCTAAACATTTCAGATTGCCTTGTTCCTAAGAATCTTCATGCCAAGAATTCTGCGAGTTTCACTCAATTCCTTCATTTTGAAATGTTTGGACAGTTGATTTTCATCTTATCAACCTCAATTTGACTAGCAGATGCAATCAACATGTAGTAACAAGTAAATGTACTCACTGTTGGCCAATTTCTTGAAATATGAACAATGATTATATTGGCGTCTTGTGTTCTCCTGTCCCCTCATGAACTTGTCCAAATTTTTATATATTGTCGTAATGACCGCTTCAACCCATACAAAAACTTCTCCAGTTTGCAAACCAAATCTTTCGATTCTGTATATCCAAGCGGCTGCAACATGTAGATCAATTTCTGCAATTCTTCGTGTAAGAATGCAGCCTACATATTGAGTTGTTTCAAGATTAGACCGTATTATTACAAGTGTTAAGTGAACACCAATTGAGGGATGTTTGATCACTAGGGAGAATAACTCGTGGGGAGAATTCGGCATAATCTATCTCTTCTCATTGCATAAAGCTTTTTGTCACTAATCTTGTCTTGTACCGAACATCAACTCCATAAGATCCTCTATTCCTTGTTTATACCTATTTGCACTCAGTGTGTTTCCTTCTCGGTGGAAGCTTCACCGACATCTAAGTACCATTCTTCCGAGGAGATTTTATCTCTTCATGCTTTGCTGCTCTCCAAATGTCATAGTATGGGCTCTCCACCATTTCTTTGTAGTGACAAAGAATTTCTGCCTCTGTAGTTGAAAGTGCAAATGCAATGTGATTCTTTAACCAAGCTGGTTTTTGGACATTCTAGTCCTTGGTCCTACTCCTAGCAATAGATTCCTGAGCAAGGGTCTCAACTTCAACATCTATTACCAAATGAGCACTATCAACCAATTCCTCGTGAGCTGCAACTAAACTGAGTCAGAGTGGACGAACTCTGGGAATAAATGGAATTGCATTGAACTCCAATTTCTGCTGAATATTTGTGGTTCTAGTAGTCTTCACCTGCTTGGAGTCCTGATTTTTCAACAAGCTTGACTCGCGGAATGTAACCTCCGTACTGATGACAACCTTCTTTTCTGATTGATGATACAACTTAAAGCCCCGACTTCACACCTAAAGTCAATAAAGATCGCATTTTTTGCTCGTGGTTCAAGTTTATCGCTTTGCACGAGGTAGTTAGACACTCAAAAACTTTTGTTCTCATAATCTCTAGTAGGATGCCATGCCCACATCTTTGGGGTTTTCTTCCCAATAACTACAGAAGACATATGATTCACCGAGTGACATGTATAGTTTATGGCTTCGACCCAATAGACTATCCCACCCAACATTGGATAACATATACCGAACATTCCCCACTAAAGTCTGGTTCATCCTTTCTATCATCCTGCTCCGCCGTGGTGCTCTCGAATAGTAAAATAATGCACTATCTCAGCTCTCTCACACACTTGCAAGAACGCAATCGAACTGTATTCGCCCCAATTGATTGATCTAATACACCAAATTTTTTTATCAGCTCGTGACTCGGTCCACTTCCAAATTATGAAAATCTTCAGCGTCTCGTTTTTGCGCTTCAAGGTGTACACCCAAATATACTTGGAGTATTCATCAATAAAAAAGACAAATTAACTCTGTCTGCTGAATGTTGTTGTCTTCATTGAACATCTATTTTTATATTGTGGACAACAATACCAAAAGATACCCGTGTATCCTTATCAATTACACAATGTTCACAGAAATCAAACTTGCGTGTAGAGCTGTCAAAATAGCTCGTTGTTCACGAACAACTCGTGTTCGACTCGAGTTAACAAGCCAAACACGAACTAAGATTTATTCTTTCGTGTTTGGCTCGTTTTGGCTCGAAATGCTACTCATCAATTATATATATATATATATATATATATATATATATATATATATATATTGATGAGTATTATTTTTAAAAATTTAATTGACTATAAGGCTACAAAGATTTATAATCAATTAAAAGTATTAATTAAGAAAATTGAATAAAAATAATTAAATTAGATTCAAATGATGTTTTAATATAAACAATAATTTTTAAATCTTACTCCAACCTTAACATCTTATGGTTACGTGATTAGGGTTATCAAAACGACTCTTTGTTTATTAACAACTCGTGTTCGGCTCGCTAAGCAAACGAGATGGACACGAACACACTTTTTGAGTTTGAAATATAAGCTCAGCTCGTGTTTGGCTCTTTTACACCCCTACTTGCATATACTCACTTTGATCAAACATTGTTTCACCAAAGCTTGAAGTAAAGCCTTTCCAACATGAGCTATCTTTGCATGCCACAACGTAGTGGCACCATAAGAAGCAACAACAGCCATTTCAGTCACTGTACTATCCTAAAAATAGTAAAGTTTATGATAACGAACTCTCTTCATAAAAATTATTGCTCTACGGCATATCCTCAGAACTTCTATCTCAATAACTATTTTGTAGCCCGTGGACTCTAAAGCCCCAACCGACATCAAAATCTTCCTAATACTTGGATCATGTTTTAGATCAATCAGTTCCGTCATAGTATCATTATGCATTCTGATAAAGATATTTCTTACTCTAATAGTACGACAAGCTTGATCATTGCCCATAATCACTGCACTGCTATCCATTATCTTATACGTACAGCGTCATCCTCAAAGAGGACGAATATGATATGTAGCACCTATGTCTAGAATCCAGCCTGAATTATCTGTAAATAAGCTTATGAGAAACTGTAAATAATGATACATATAAATTCGCCTCTTCATATCTTTCTGTAATGATATTGGTTTTCGTCTCAGAAGCAACTTTCTTTCCCTTGTCCTTCAGTTTTGGACAATTTTTCTTCCAATGACCAGTCTCTATGCAGAAAGTACATTTTTTTTCTCAATACTACGCCCACAAGATTTGTCTCACTTTTTAGAAGTATCATTACTGCCACATTTCTTTGTCAAATTCTTCTCCGTCTCGGATCTGTCACATTGGAGTGTAAGTGCTTCAACTAGCTCCATTTTTGCGGACTTCTTCAGCTGTCTCTATTTTTGCGGACTACTTGTCTCTTCGACGGAGCTTATGATTTAACAACGCCAGTCACTTCGTCATAATTCAAGACCTCATGAATGAATGTCATCGTGAAGTTTTTATACTCATCTAGGATTGAATTCAACAGAAGGAGTGCCTTGTCTTCATCTCTAACCTCCTATCCAAATTTAATAGATCTGCTAACAACTTTGCAAAATCATTCAAGTACTTGTCAATAGTAACCCTCAACCTCATTTGAAATCTTTAGAGTAGATACTTCATATGAAGACATTTATTCACGCTTTTCATGAGATATTTTTTCTCCGGCAATCTCCATAATATTTATGCTGACGTCTTCATCATCACCCCTTATTTGATCGCTTGGGTTAAGCAATTTCGGATAAGCCATAAGCATTATGATTCATCTTCAATCAATCTCTCTCTCTGTCATCCCTTTAGGACGTTCCTTGCTATCCAGTATTTTCTCTATATTTAAAGAACACAACACATTAATCAGCTCGCATCCAAAGTTTATTTTGTTGTTGAATTTCGTCACATCATTTTTGACGGGATGCGTAACCACTTGATGAATCTTTTTTTCCACTGTCATAGTGGACGTAAAAGAACCTGACATCGTTTTATCATTCATTGCTCCCACTATCAGAATCTTTTCCAGAAAAATTCTTCCAACAGAATACCAAAACAAACAACAAAAAAAAGGTTCACCTGAAAAGAAAATTAAATTTCAAAAATAAAAAATCATTTTTTCTCTGAAATTCTTTTGTTTTTTATTTCCCGGAAAATTTTCCTTCTTTTCTCTCTATTTCCCGAAATCCCTTTACCCTGTCAAGAAAGTTTTTTTTTTCTCTTTGATTCCACGAAATTCTTTTCAGAAATGCCTTTTAAAGAAACTTTTCTTTTGGTTTCACACAGCAGTTTTCCTGATTCCCAATAAAAAAAGAAAACAGCAGTTTCTCTGATATTCAGGAAAAAAAGAATATACTTTTCTCTTTTCCTATTAAGAATCAGAGTTTCTTCTGCTTTGAGAAAAATTTTCCTTTTTCTTACAAATGGAAAACTTTCCTACCTATTCCATTGAAACTTCTGCCGAAATTCTTTGCTATTCCACCCAATTGTTATTCCCCTTCCATGTCAAGCCAGCCACCAAGACCACCGCTGGAATCCTGCTGTATCGATCTCTCCTTAAGCCACACATCGAATCTTAGCATCCAAACTGCTGGCATATCGTCAATCTGCCGTCAAACCTCAGAGCCTACCAGCAATGCACGTCGGACCACCTGCTGCAATAAACAATGGCAATGCACATCGGATTTGCTGTTGTCGACGCCGAATCATGCTCTGATCATATTAATTGTTATGCAAAACAATGCAAAAACAAAGAAATTCACACAACAATCAAACACATCTGATTTACGTGATTCGACGTTAAATTGATTCACCTAAATCCACGCGAGGGAGATTCCACGAGCACTGAATGGGAGAAAGAAAAAAGTTTGGGGTAGGCAATCTCTCCCATTTTTTTGATCATATCATATAATTTGATGCAATCTGACCACAAAATCAGTACGCCTTTCCATAAAAATTATTGAAAGCACATTAGTTTTTCAATGAATCAAACAACTCAACAAGAATATGAAGATAAACATCTACAATTCGAGAGGTTGTTGATCTCTCCCAGTTCCTACAATTTGAGAGGTAGGAAATCTCTTCTAAACCCTAGATCTAAGACACAACTCAATCACATGCATAACCCTAACCCTAAACATAATAAGCCTATTTTTATTCCACACTCATAATAATAAAAGACTAAAATTGCTCTTAGGCATGCGAAAGATAAAGAAGTAACAATACTCCCTCCAAAAAACATCTTATCCTCAAGGTGGCAAAAAATGAGAGTGTTTCTCCTCCTCTACCACAGCTGCATCTATTTGTTCACATTTGCCTCATCAGGCATCATGATGACTTGTAATTTTTTATCCTCGCAACGGTGTCCTAGCATAACTTTCTCATCACACCGAGAACATAATCTCTTGGCTCGCTTCTTCAAAATCTCTCTGTAAAACCCTTGAGTCTCACTCTCGGTCGCAATCTATTATCTATGTCCTGTACAGCCTCCCTATCGATTTCCATTGTTTGAGCTTTTGGTATCGTCTCCTTCGATCCCTGCAATCTCAATAGTCGAAGTGTTGACCGTATGTTAGGCTTTAGGCTTTTCATGAAATTCTCCTTCAATCCTCCTTTACAAATTCCTCATAGTCGTCCCAACAATATCTCGAATTTCTCCCTATATTTTATGATAGTCTCCTCCTAAGTTAAGGCCTAGAATTGTTTGTGTAGATCTCCTTCTCATAATTGCTCGAAAGCGTTCCAATAAACAATCCTTGAATTCCACGAATGGAATCGGGAGTTTAGCCTCTCTCCACTGAAACCAGGCTAGAGCTTTCATTTCTAAACGTAACCTTGTTGCCATTAGTTTATTTTTCCCATCTAGCCCATTCACCATGAATTATTCTTCCGCCCGATACGCCAAACCATGTATGTCTTCCATTTCGAAGATCGACATCTTCAACTTTCTAACTCTAACATCTCCAGCCTAACTTTCTTTTCCTCCGTAGTTTCCCCAAATGTATCGAGGTTAAAACTCCCTTCTTCAGTCATAGTCATATCCCTTCTCTGCTTCTCTCCTTTCTTCTTTGTGCTCATCCATACCTCTTACATAATTTCTTCTCCATGTTTCAGCCCAACCGCCTCCATCAGAAATCTCCATTCCACCTCTAATCGGAACCTTGCTAGGTTGTTTGTGATGGTGGATGTTTTCTTGAACATATTCATCACGTTCGATCTCTTTTCATTTCGATCTTGTCACAGATTCTTTAATTAACCTTAGGTTAAAGCTTGCGAATTGAGTCGTCGGTGGGATCTTGGATTGCATCACAATGAGCCTCTTTAACATCGATCCTCCAATTGAATTACTCCATGCTCTAGGATCGGTCCTCCAATCGGTTCTCCATAAAAGAGAACATTTTCTTTATGGTGGCGAATCTTTCTTCCATCCTAAATTTGATTCAACTAATCTCTTCCTTTTGGTTCTTCTCCAAGTCATATACTTTCTTAGCTGTCATTATTTCTTGTCACTAGGGCAAATTTGATTACATATCCGACTGCTGACTTCTAGGTTCATAATTAGGTCACGCCTGATCTCGTTACAATCATCCTCGCTAGTTCTGATCTGATCAATTCTATTTCACGTGGTTCAGTAAGACTGAGATTAATGTAAACTGGATTACCTTCTGTTTCTCAACTTGAACCACCGTCTTATCGCCAGCCTTCTGTCACCACCTAATAAGATCTCTTCGTCTTCCCTGCAAGTTCTAATTGCGACTTTATTGCAGGGTTTGGTCAGGAAGGTGAAAGGTAGCCTTCCTAGCAAGATCTGATGGCGATTATATCACAACAAGCTCTAATCTACTATATTGCAGGGTTTAGTCACGACAGTGCTGAACCGTCGTTGACTTCTTCTTCTATAAGCCGCGAGCCTATCGTTGCCTTCCCAACAAGAAATGATCACGACTATATCGGTCAGGTCACGTCACCTCCCCCGCAACCTTTAATTGCAGTTGTATCACGTGGACAAAGCAAGAGGAGGCAAAAGATGGAGTTTTGGGTCTCTATCCACCGATATGGACAGCAGTGTCCCCGCATGTCACATTGCACGCAATCCTTCACGTCTTGGTAAGCCGGAATCCTCCGCGTCCCCTTGCACGCGACTCTATGCGAGTATGGGGTCTTGGTAAGCCGCAGTCCTTCGCCTTGCCTTGCAAGCAACTACACGCGAAGATGAGGTTCGGGTCTAGCCTTGCACGCGATTGCAAGTGAAGAGTTTGAATTTTGAATTAGCATTGTGCTGAAATGGACGCTGATTCCCAAAATTTTTAACTCTAATACTAATTTGATATGATCCGCCTTAAAATCGGCATGCTTTTTCATATAAATTAAAGCAAACACAATTTTCTTCAATAAATCAAATAACTTAATGAGATTACAGTGATAAGCACCTACAATTCGAGAGGTAAGAAATTTCTCCCAATTCGTACTATTTGAGAGGTAAGAAATCTCTCCCAAACTTTATACCTAAGACTCACAATCCAATCTCCTGCATCACCTAACCTTAGACATAACAATCATATTTATACGCAACAACAACAACAACAACAACAACAACAACAACAACAACAACAACAACAACAACAACAACAACAACAACAATAATAATAATAATAATAATAAAAGAGTAAATTGCCCTTAGGCGTACAAAAAACAAATTTGCTCTTAGACTAGTCGCCCACATAACATAGATATAGCATAATAAATTTCAAGTGTATGAAACGATAATCAAACTGTAAATTGATATTTAGTAGTATTTATATAGTTTTCTTTTTAATAATGGATGTATCACTGAAGTTCGACTTATCTGTCTTACGGACTGACAAACTATTTGAAAAAAAATTTAATCCAAATGGATTAATGATCAGTGGTGGACTGGTGGTAAGTTATGCCTTACTGGTTTCAGCTAGATAAATGAAGTTTTAAATTTAATATTTTCTTGAAGGCATTGTCATGAATATGCCCATTAATTTGTTGACAACTTTGCTTTTTCACAAAATTTTTTATTTTTAATTCAATAAAACCAATGACTAAAAACAAAATGGATATCCTTTGTTTGTTGATGTAGAAATAATTTTAGATATTTCTTTAGGAGTTCTATTATTTGTTGATTTGATTGATTTATTAACTTAAACATGTGGTGGTTGTGCAATTTTAAAACTGGGGATAAATTTAGATTCTAATTGAAGTTTACGTTTATAAATGATCTTAAATTTAGTTTTATATTTAGATTCTAATCGAATCTTATATATACACATGATCTTAGGTTCAATTTTAGATTCATATTGTAACTATTGTTCAATTTTTGGTTCAAATTCATGAACATATATATTTTTATAAACTTTGGTGTAAATTTAGATTTAACAAAATTAGATGTAGAATCATATTTAAGTGATCCATTTTCATCTAGTATATAATTTAAATATTATTCATTTTCACATTTTATTTAATAAGACTGCATTTGATTACATATGATTCTTGTATTGATTAAAAAGCTTTAGATGATATGCTAGTGATTTCTAATAAAACAAACAATGTATTAGTCTTACTAAGAGGATAATTGTAAGAATTACCAAGCTCTGCCCCACTATATAAGTTTCATCAAATATTTAAGGAGAATTGTAGTTTAATTCATTCTTACTGTCTTGTCTAAGCTCTGTAGTAAAATAAATAGTCATAACAAAATAATATTTAGGCAATAATATTTGGCTACAATATCTTTAAACCTTATTAAGTATCTAGTTACTTGTAGCAATCTTGTTTAAAATTTTTAAATTGATCGTAAAGTTGGTCTATATAATTATTGAATGAGAAATATTTTTTTTTCTAGTATATGTTTCACATCAATTTAGGTATAGTTTGTTATAGTAAGTAATAATTTATCAAAAATATTGACCAACTAGTTTTATTTTAGCAGATTAAACTTTTTTGGGAAATTGTTATAGTATAATTTCTCAGAACTCTTCCAAACTATATAATCCAATTTGAAATACCCTTAGAATATATATTATGCTTTCAACTGAATGTGGGAATATGATTCTCAATATCATTGTACTCGCATAACTTGCATTTTCTTTAACTTTTTACTCTGTTCATTGAAGCATTGTTGTATCTTATGTCTAGAAGATATCAAAATGCAATGTTAACTTATGATAGTATATCTAACGTAGGATGCCTCGATGTATAAAAGTTTTTAATGCTTATCTAATAATATGTAAGCACTGCTTCATTGAATGGAAGTATATACATCCCTTGCTTTTATGGGTTTCTAAAATGGGATGCAAACAATTTTGTTTAACATATTCAAGTCATTAAAGATATGTATACTAGAGCTGTTACTTGTGTTCAAATTTAAAGAGGATTGATCAAATAGTTTCTTATTTTTGTTGGACTACATTAGGGATCAGCTTTAAGCCTATATATTTTGATTTAGTTATGGATGGTCTTACTGGCTATTTACAGGAGGATGTACCTTGGTGTATGCTTTTTGTTGTTGATATCCTTCTCGTGTATAAGATTAGTGAAAAAGCCCACGAAAAACTTGATTTATGGAGGCCTACACTGGAGTCTAAAGGCCTTCATTTGAGTAGAACTAAAACTAAATACATGGAATGTAATTTTAGTGGTATTAGCACTAGTGACAGAAGTGTTACTTTGGGTGATCAAATTATTAAAAGGTGTGAACGATTTATATCTCAAATTTGTTATTTAAAGTGATCGTGATATAGATGGGGATGTTAACAGTAGAATTCAAGCCGGTTGGTTGAAGTGGAGGAATGCTTCCGGCCTTTTGTGTGATAGAAAAGTACTGCTTAAACTGAAAGGAAAATTTTATAAGATGGTGGTGAGATCTGCGAAATGAATATATCCGTAAAAGGGTTGGAGTTGCACCAGTGACGGATAAAATTAGAGAGAGTCGCCTTAGATGGTTTGGTCACATTAAACGTCGACCACCTGATGATCCGATTAGGAGAGTAGATGTTTTAAATACAACTTATGTTAAGAAAGGCGAGAGGCAGACCTAGGAAAACTTGGGCTTATTGCATAAAAAATGATCTTAATTTATTAGAATTGAACGAAAATTTGACACTAAATCGGACACAATGGAGAAAAAGGATTCATGTAGCCGACCCCACTTAGTGGGATTAAGGCTTTGTTGTTGTTGTTGTTGTTGGTGGTGAGATCTGCAATGCTCTATAGCGCTGAATGTTGGCCTCTAAAAGAGAAGCATATACTAAGTTAAGTGTTGTTGAGATGAGAATGATTAGGTGGATGAGTGGCTTTACACTTAGAGAAAAGATGCAAAATGAATATATCCGTGATAGGGTTGGTGTAGCTCCGTGACGGACAAAATTAGAGAGAGTCGTCTTAGATGGTTTGGTCACATTAAACGTCGACCATCTGATGATCCTATTAGGAGAGTCGATATTTTAGATTCAACTTTTGTTAAGAAAGGCAGAGGTAGACCTAGGAAGACTTGGGCTTATTGTATAAAAAATGATTTTAATTTTTTAGAACTAAATGAAAATATGATACTTAATAAGACGCAATAGAGAAAAAGGATTCATGTAGCCGATCCCACGTAGGGGGACAAAGGATTTGTTGTTGTTGTTGTTGTTGTATATGCAGAAGACTAATCATGCAAATCTCTCGTGGAAGCAAAGTAACAAAACAAACGAGTACAAAAATGATGAATAGTTACAGAAAATTCAAATTTTCAGTGAAGGTTTTGATCTTGAAATGAAATCAAATATAACAGAGGACCAAAATCCCTTGATGAAAGGAAAATGATTCTGGAAAATATGTACTAGTTTTTTATCTGTTTATCTTTTAATGAGTACTGTGTTTACTTACATCATTTTATGAATTTGGAAACAATGTTTATCATTTAGTGCTTGTTGGAAATATTTTCATGGTGGTTTGAAGTGTGCCATAGTTCAAAGTGAGTTAACCATGATTATCGCATCAAAGTGTTTTTTAAGAATTAAATTGAGTTGTGTATACGAAAATCTTGAGAAATCTTGCAGCTGTGATTCTCCCTACTTTTTTGGGTATTTTTCTTATATATGGATGCCTGTCCTGTATATTACATGTTAAGATGTTGATGCTGAACAATGATATAACGTTTTTCAAACAACTGAGTTTGTTCCTGTTCGCGACTCATCTTCTTTTTCTTCTATGTGTAAGTAAAGATGCTCCTTGGTCATCTCTTACTTCATTTGAATTACTTTCTAAATATTTCTGTTTAATTTTATGCTGAAATATTTCTTTAGATTATTCTTATGATTTAGTTTGTTGGCTTCACAATTAGCTACCACTTCAAAGTGTGTTTAAAATCTTTCATCTATGTCAGAGCTTTTGTTGGTGTAATTATGGTGAAAGGCAATTTATTTCTTCTTGTTTGATAAAGCTATTTTTTGTTAAACTGAAACAATTCCTTCTTGCTTACCGCATTTGAAGCTAGTGTTTAAGCTTCAGCAAATAAGAGTTGTTTGTTAGGATGCATCAGAATTTTTCGATATTGGTTAATTGCTTGGATTCTTCTGATTCTCTGTTCATTTAAATCAAGTCCCTTAAAATTTTGCAGGAGCAAGGATTGATTCTACGGCTTCTCCTCAGAGCAGCGATGTAAAAGCTCCATTCTTCTTCATTATGAATTGCTGCAAAGTTTCATAGCTCTTCTTAGTACTTAAATATTTACTTTCATGTTTGCAGCGGCAATTCACCGCCAGAGTTTCCCCTACATCTCGTAGTCTTTTCTCTCCATCTCCTCTCACGGAATCCAGTAGATGGGGGGCATCCTCTAGCAAACATCCTACCTTCCTCCCTTCTCGAAACTTTCCAGGAAGGCGCTCATTCATGTCAACACCCGTTTATCCCCTAGTCTTCCACAATCCCGTTTCAGATGGCGAATCAAGTGGGATTACCGGAGCCAGTTCAAGCCACAGGATGCTCCCTAGTGATCACTCAAGAAACTCTCCTCCGTGGCCTGAGACCCCTTTAAACCCTGACCTCAAATTTCATAAAGCCATATCAGATTTACAGAAGGTTGGGGTCTCTCCAGACACCGATTCAAACTCAAGGAGGGAAGGAATTAGATGGAGTAATGGAAGTAGCAACGACTTTGCTTTTGATGGGCATGCAGTTGACATTGCAGAGAATATTACTGTTGAGAAGTGCGGGCTATGCTACCGGCTTCTGCAGCAGAAATCTCCCTGGAGTTCGCACGAAATTGTCAGAAACATCGACTTGCCGATTGCCGGTGTTCTTCCGTGCGGTCATGTTTTCCATGCTGAATGCTTGGAGGAGACGACCCCAAAGAGTCTTGTTCAAGAACCTCCCTGTCCGCTATGTCTGAATTTGATAAGCCATGAAAGGTCTGATTCCCTATCCGAGCCTCTTCAGGTAGCTCATAGAACTCCTCGGCGGATGATGCGAGTTGGAATGACTTCGAGAAGCAACCGAAACGATATTGATCTGAGGAGAAACTTATCTCAGCCATTGAGGGCGAGTTCATCAATCAGAAGCCGTCTCAGGAAACGGTTATCATTCAAGATTGGCAGGGATCTTTTCGGAGCAAAAATATTCAGGAGGATGTGATCATCTTTGTAGCTATCAGAACAAAAAAAATGAAGGCCTTTGGTATAAAGTAGCAGACTGGTTAGCACCTGACAAGCGCTTAGACATCCATTGTTGGGGCTGTCTTATATGCCTTTTTTATTTGTAACATATGTAATATATTCCTTCCAAGTTTTGTGTTATGGCTTTAGCGGGGACAGTGATGCTTTATGCTTTAATATCCTGTATTCAGACTAATCTCTTTGAAATATTAGCTGTATGTAATTTTTCAGTCCAAATGCTTTGAACTTGCTTCCATTTCTCGTGAAGTCAGGATGAGTTCTGATGCTGGGGATGGAAGTAAGAGCTGCTGAGAGGGTTTTGATTCGATTAATCTGGTAAAGCTTTCTTATGTATTATGTTTAGCTTGTATGTTTAGCTGTCTCTCTCTCATCTCTTCTCTGCTCTGTTTTTCGTCGGTCTCTATCGATACATTATTTAGGTGCATTGGCGTACTACATGATTCTTTTAAATAATTTCATACATGTCACTCAAAATTTTGATATTATTACAAAAATATTATTAGTATTATTAACTTTTAAAAATGAAATAAATTTTTTTAATGCATTAGATATGTGAATGTATAAAACCTGTGTGTATATGTAAATTTATGTATAATTTTTTCAGAGGCATAACATATATAATGTTCATCATCTAACTCTCTCTTTATCAACATCACCCAATTGCCACAGTTTCTAATCAAATTTAATGTGATTGTTGTCTGTTGGTCATCATCATTTGATTGTTATCATCGCACTTCAATACGGTCGTAATCTTTGTTAGTCTTATGTGATTAATTAAGTGCAAGCTAAGGTGTGAAATGATCTGTCACTATAAGCTTTTTTAACTTTTTAGCATGCACGATAATTAGTCTTTAAATCAAAGACAATATAGTCTGATTGGTGAAGGCTATCTACGCTTAGACTTCTATTTATTTATTTTTTTTTGAAAATATGCATTTTATATTACCATATCAAAAAAGGAATAAAAAGATGTATAAAATTATGCCATGTGGTCATTTGTAATGTTTTCCCCATCTTTAGAAAGAAAAGAAAAAAGAGCACAATGCTCATTTACTTTTCTCAATCTAAAAGTATCATCTGAAGTCAATTGGGCACAAAAATGTGCAACAATGTTGCAGTCTCTGCAAGTGTGAATAAAAATCACCTGTTTGATATGAGTAAAGAAAAACCAGACCAGGTTCAATGGTCTGAAGAGCAGCCCAGTAACATTAATCCACAGTATTGTGGAAAAACTGAATCAGGTTGATGTTATACCCTGGGAAATATGTTCGGGTGAGACCATCAAAGATTGTGGAGGCTATAATGGTAGGTGCTCCATAAGCTTTGTCGTGAATCTTGGCATTATAAGCACGCCAACATTGGTAGATCATGTGATAGAAAATACGTGACAAGGCCACTTCACCATTCCTGACCTTCACAAGCTTGCATATCACCTCTTGGAAATAAGTAAATCGAGGAACGGGCATCCCCCACTTATCTAATGTATTATAGACATCAATAACAACAAAGCATGCAGTAACAATATAATCACTATCTTCATGTTTTTTACACCCTAAGGGATAGAAGGTCCCATCTGAAAAAGAAATATTACATGTGGACAATGTATGTGCTTATTTGATGATATTGTGGTGATATTATCACATTACCGCCACAATACCACCAATTTGCACCTATATTATTTGCACGTAATATTTTCTAAGCCCTCTGCGAGACAACCAACGATTTGAAGGGATTGACTCAAAAATGAGACACTACCAGAGAATTCTCTTCTTTGGCTGGAGTTTAAGATTTGAAATAAATTCGGTTCCTATATCATGGAAAGGAAATATGGCTTTGATAAGCCAGAGCTGTAATAGTATTGTCTCATAACAAGGAGATGAATTCATGTCTATCTACCTGGGAAGTAC
>CM040432.1:114806909-114831551 GCA_022702705.1 Papilionanthe hookeriana x Papilionanthe teres
TACTCCTAAACGGATCACTTAATGAAATCTAGAAAGCATAAAGGATCATTATATTTCTAACTCAACTTAGATGACATATTAACAATCTCCTCTCTTTTTCTATGATTCTTTTTCTCAACATATTTTGTTGAAACTTTTTTATTCTCATATTTATTAAGTTATATTTAACATTAGCATGTGATTACATCTTAATTGAGGCCTCTTTGAAGTATTGTCAAATCTTTTCCAGTGTTCTTGTACATTTTTTTTTAATTATTAGAGTTATCAAGTAATTGTAACCTAAATATAGGGAAATTTGGCTTTATATGCTTCGTAACACATAGTTGGTCAAATTTGCCACTATTTGTTTTCTTGAAAAAAGGAGCATGAAACTTTATTTTAATCTCAAGCAATATAAGAGATACTTTAAGCTCAAATGGGATAATAGCTGCCAAGATATTTCTCTTCAAAATCCATTGTAATCTTTGAAGTCATGCCTTTCTTTTTGTTCAAGTGATTTTTAGAACTTTCACTTTTAGCAAGATAGTACCGATTAATTAGATGAAGGAAAAGATTTAATCTAGGGAAAAAAATCTAATCTGACCTCGATATTTGGAGTTGATTTTTCTTTGAATTAAATAGTTACATGTGTACTGCACTTGAAGGAATTTTTTGTAAATGCCACATGTCGCGCCACACTAGCCAAACAACCATTTCTGCAGTGCGAAAATGCATCACTATATATATATATTGGGAAAAAATAAATATATGGCGGCGTCCTCCGGTAGCTCTGCTAGGATTTCGCCCGATGGCAAAACCCAGCATTGACCGCCAGCATCTCCAACGTTCTCGTTGGCTCAATTTCGTCGTCGTCGACTGTCTAGCGGCACGTCTTCGTCGTCTCCGGTGGAGGAGCTCGCTGGTTCGTTGAACTCGCCTGCCGACTCGTCAATCTTCTTCGTCAAACTCGCCTGCCGGCTTCGTTTCGTCGTGTCTTGCTCGATTGCTCGCTCGCGGGCCGCCTCGTCGATCTTTACTGGTCGTCCCGTGTCCGCTAGATCGCTCGCGTTTCGGGCCGAGTCGCTCGACTGCTGCTCGCGGCATTTCATCCTACAGGTTCGACAACTCTGCTGTCGGCTCTGGTCTGGAGCTTCCTGTGCTAGACTCGTCTTCCTGGTTGGGCGACTGAGAACTCGCGCAGCTGGAGTCCTCTGCGACTGCTGCGCTTCTGTTCTGTTGTCGACTCACCTCTCTAGTGGCGTCTGCTGCGAAACCTGCTACAGCTGAACACGAAGGTTGCACTGCTGAATGAAGGCCGCTCGAACAGTCCTTTTCGACGACGACTGTGAGTTTCCTTCTTGGTCTGTGTCTGTCTTCATGGCAGCTAAGGCGTCTTATGCTGGAGCTGTAGGCAGCAATTCCCACAAAAACTTTGATAATCTCTTTTTTCCACTAAGAGTTTCATGACACCGCAGATGGAAAAAAGACAGAGTGCTTTTATCAGGCCGATAGGTTTTAAAGATGAGAAACCTGCTGATATCAAGTTCACTTTAGTTGGAAAATTTCAATTTGGTCACCCCAAAATGGATTTAGTTAGAAATTTTTTTGAGAATCTGAAGCTCATTGGAGCGTGGAATTTGAGAGTTTTGGATGACGAACACTTATTAGAATACAAAAGGAAGAAGATTATGCAAGAATCTTTGCTCAACAATTCGTTTTGGTTGCTGACACCCAGATGAAGCTTATCAAATAGACTCCTGATTTTGACCCATCTAAGGAACCTCCTATCGTTCCTATGTGGTTCAAACTTCCAGGACTCCCCTTTCATTTGTACAATCCTTATGCTTTGTATAACATAAGCCAAGCTCTTGATACTTCTCTCAGAGTTGACTCACCTACTTTTGATAGGGTCTCGCGGGTGGTGCGGTGGTTCGAGTGGAGATGGATTTCACTCTTCCAGATGTGGATCGATTTTGGATCACAGATGGTGCG
Organism: Papilionanthe hookeriana x Papilionanthe teres; assembly: GCA_022702705.1. NCBI lineage: Eukaryota > Viridiplantae > Streptophyta > Magnoliopsida > Asparagales > Orchidaceae > Papilionanthe > Papilionanthe hookeriana x Papilionanthe teres. The sequence goes on from CM040432.1 coordinate 114,808,881, forward strand.
GATGGGTTTTGGCAGGAGGCTGTGGTGGAGAACATACCTCTCTTTTGCCAGCATTGTAAAATATTCAGGCACATTAGGGAAACTTGTTATAGACTGCATCCTCCCTTAAGAAAAAGGGTTTTGGGGCCTTCTGCTGCTGTTGGGATTTCCCAACAAAGAGTCGATGCTACCCTGGCTTAGGAGAATAGGATAGCATCTGATGCTGATAACAGTTTAAACTTAACTGACAAGGCTGTCGGGGAGACTCCTCAGCCGGTTGTACAAATTACCGTTCCGGTGACTACAGTGGTTATTGAACAAGCTGGAAGTGTGGCCCTTCCTCTTGTGGCGCAAGCCGTCCAGGGGGTTATGCCTAGCTTGGTTGTTCAACCTGATCATAGGATAGGACAGTCTCGAGCAGTGGAACCTACCACAGAAACAACCTTTCCCAATTCAGCTCAGACTGTTAGGTCTACTGAAGAAGAATGACAAGTGCATACCTCACGAAGGCAGAAGAAAGTGGCGGGGGGGGGGGTGATGGGGGGGCTATCCCCCTTGGAAACATTATGGATGATATTTTGGTTTCCCCGTCAATGGGAAGCTCTTCGTAATGTGGTTTCTAGATGCGCTTTCATAGCCGAGGGCGGGGGAAGCCTTGGCGACCTCGTCCTCTTTAGTTGCTAATTTTCTTTTGTTGTATCTTTTGTATCGCTCTGTTTGAGCTTTATTGTACCTTTTGATTTTATGAGGTGAGCTCAATTGTTTTTGGCCCTCTCATATTACTTGTTTTGTACCCCTCTTTTAATTCAATGCAATAGGCCTACGACCCTTTTTAATATATATATATATATATATATATATATATATATATATATAGTATGTGTGTGCGTAGGCTTGCGGTTGAGAATTAGGATCCGTTTGGCACGGCTTATTTATAACGATGCGTTTTACATTGTAGAAATGGTTGTTTGGTTAGTGTGGCGCTACAATAGATCCCACGCTATGCCCGGAAACCCGAGCCGTGTGTTTAACCCGCGTTCGCGTTTCCTTTGGAGTATTTCCCCCTGCCGTGCATCTCTACCCTAGAGCTCCCTCGTCTTCTCTTCCGAGCTCATTCACATCTCTGCCTCTCTCGCTTTGCCCCTCTCGTGTGGCCTCTCTACCCTCTCCACTGCCTTTCTCAACTTTCTAGCCTAAGGCCACTGCCTCTTTCCCGAATGTCATAAGAACGATCAACTCTCTCGCTCCCACAGTATCTTCTATCATTTTTCTTTGAAAATTGATTTTGATTTGAAACGTGTGGCTTTTGTTTGGGAAATTTGTGGCTTTGCTCTACCGTGATACCGATATTCGACTAACATGAAAATGAGATTTTGGATTTTGGTTTTCTCTTCCTTTTTTGTGCGATTTGTGAGCTTTTCTCTACTCGGACTATGGTTTGCACTTTCATTCTTCATTCTGGGATATTTACATACCTAACATCCAGAGCATTTGCGATTTTGCTCTGGATTCAGCTGTTATAAGTTTTTGATGTGAATATTGATTGAGATTTTATCAAGTATTTTGATCTTCACCGGAGACTTGACCTGGAGAGACTTAAATTTTATGAAGCTTTTCGATGTGCATATAGGCTTGAGCTAAAGCTGGATTCGTAAAAAGTAATATTTCGGGTGTTGTATGTTTTGAATAATGTAGGTTTGGTTTTATGGTGAATCCTGCCTTTATAGTGAGAAATTAAAAAAAAAAGCAGAGATTTTGAAAAATAAAATGCATTGAGAATTTTGATAATTGAATATGGAATGGTATTTTATGGCGGTGTTGGAGGTTATGTTTGTGGTGGTGGTGGTGTTGGAGGTCATGTTGGTGGTGATGTTTGTAGTGGTGGTTTAGGGTGTGGTTTTTTTGGCGAAATTGTGGTGGTGGTGTTGGTGGTGATGTTAGTTGTGGTGGTGTTGGTGATGCTTTTTTTGTGACATGGTGGTGATAGTGTTGGTGGTGAGCTGGTAGGATTGTTGTTGGTGTCATTTCTTTGGTGAAATGATGGTGGTGGTGGTATTGGTGGTGCCTTTTTGGGTGAAATTGTGGTGGTCGTGTTGGTGGTGATGTTGGTTGTGTTGGTGTTTGTTGTGCTAATTTTGTTACATGCTTGTGATGGTGTTGATAATGATATTAGTGGTGGCGTTGTTAGTGTTTTTTGGTGAAATGGTGTTGGTGGTGTTGGTGGTGCATTTTTGGTGACATGGTCACACTTTTTGGTGACATGTTGGTGGTGACATGTTGGCTGCATAGATGTTGGTGTTGGTGGTGATTTTTTTATGAAATGTGGTGACGATGTTGGTGGGTTGTTTTGTGGTGATGTTTCTTTTCATTTGTTGAGTTGTGATATTTTAAATGACACTTTATGTTTTCTTTGGCAAGTAAATATGCTCATTGGTTCTGTTCATGCTAGTATCATCATGGTTAAAATTAAAGAAGTTGATTCGTCTGCCATGTGAGATCATGATGTCAATAATATGTTTGCCTTGTGAGATTATGATGTCAATAATATTTTGCGACCTTTGTCTTAAATAGGTGGAATTGTGAAATAAATCAACAACTTGTTTTAACAAGGATGGAAGGAAAACACATAAAGAGAATACGATAGGATGAAATTGAAAAATAAGTCGGATCATTTAAAAAATAATTGAAAATTCTGGAAAGAATTAAAGCGAGGATCCACGAGCTTTGGTAAGGATATGATAAAACGAACAATTGATGCTTCAGAAGAATGGTGGGTCGAGATATTAGAGGTGAGAATTTATGAAACATCCAGTCCTTTTATCAAGTTTAAAATTTCCTTTATTACATCAACATATCGATCATCCATTACTTTGTAGGTAGTGAACTCTGCGAAAAAAATTAAATTCGATGACATTGACCCTGAGCTGGAAGAGAAGTTGGATCGTATGTTTGGTGGAGTCATGACAATGACGATCATTTATGAGCCTCTAGTGAGCAAGGGTTTGCTGACATAACTAAGCACGTAAATGTCGAGCAAACACTGACTCCAATGAAGACCCCTGCCCGAACCTCAATGAAGTTGAATACATCGGTCGATCAAAGCGTCATAGGGTTGATAAAAAGAAAAAAGTTTGTGCAGATTTCATTAGAAGTCAAATCTCATAGTTAATCGCTTCATGCACCAATGACCTGACACCATAAGCAACTTATGTTTAGCAAGTAATACGAAGTCTAGAAGCAAATCTAGAAATTTATGAGGACATATCATGTACTTGTTCTTAATAAAGTTGCTTGAAAATTCAATCCCAACGAGAGTTTTTTATGACGATGACCCCTGACCACAGGGTCAATTATTTACGTTATTTTCATGATAACCGAGATGCATAAATTTCATTTTATTTGTTAGACATTTTATAATTGTTTTTTCATAGTGACAATATTTATGTCACTTATAATATGTTCCGGTTTTACTTCTTCGACACTTGTTAATTACTTCTCAAAGTTTTTTGGACATTTGTTAATTGCTTCTGATTAAATCATGTTATGATTCTACCTAATTCGATGATGTTTATATGTGTTAGCTGCATAAACAATAAATAACATTGATAGAAAAACACGTAGAAGAACAATTGCAGGTGTGTTATGCCTAATGTATCAGTACGACAAGTCATATATTGCCCGCTTTCCATATTTTGCTCGCTTTTCATGTTTTTGACATGTATGAAATCCCAATGAAGACAACCAAGTTCCTCTCCTTTTTCAGTCATATGACTTTTGAGATTCTTCTAGATAGTCTTTTTGTTGATATTTATATGTGATTATATGAGCTCGGTATTACGTGGTTTAAAAACAACTAATAACTTTTTTTTAAGGTCTACTGTTTTCTTGTTAGTGACATATTTGTTGGTTATACTCTACTCTCTGAGACCTCATAGTTTCATAAAACTTGAATTGAGTATTTCTAATATTCTTTATTATTAATGTTGCATTTGAGGGTCTGTGTTTTATGGTTCTAAAACTTAAAAAAAAATGATCTTGAGAACTTTCGGTACCTCTAGAGCATTGTACTGCAACTATAGACTACAATATTCTCAGCTTACTTCGCGATAGTCACATAGCTATGGAAGACAATTCTACAGTTGTTCAAAGGATAGAACAGAGTCGTGATTTCTTTAGGTGGGCTTATTGGTTCGAGGATACCACTGCATATAGTGATTAGGCGTGAAGAATTTCATTGGAAGAGGGATTATCTCGTGACATTAACCAACAACATTTTAAAAACAATATGATGATATTATTAATTGTAATTTTAATAGTTCTATTTTTAATTTTAATTGTTGTGTTACTTATTGTTTTGTGAAGTAAGAATTTTTACCTTGTAAAATGTGCTAGCATGATTGTTTCTATTATAAACAACACTATATTACAGAGGCAAAATATTATTTGTTCAGAAACAGCTACAGCGCAGCTGTTGCAAAACTACAAGAAACAAACAAACAAATCGACCTTTTCGCAGACATATTACGATGCACTTTTTAATAAGTCTGCATCCGCCCCAAACAGGCCCTTAGTATTTAAATTTCAATGAGTTGCAACTTATTTAGAAAATGCTTCCTCAAGATTTTCCGAATCTTACTTCCTAGAAATTTATTGATATGCCGATGTCGACACAAATCTTGGTTTAGTCTAACTAAAATAAATGGATAAAAAAAAATAAATCCTTGGGAATACAATAAGAGCATGTGTTTATTGAAATATGTTGTCCGTGATTACATTCATTATTTTAGAATTGATGTCATTAGTTGGAGGGTTGCAACGAATTGGCTAGTATTAAATTTTTATTGCTATTTCGAAAGGTGAGTTTGATTTTTTCTTTTATTGGTTAAAACAGCCTATAAATTTTTCTTTGAATTAAAAAAATTCAATTATCATAGAGAAACAAGGCAAAAGACTTCAGCTAAGGTAGTTTGATTTTTTTATTTTTTCTAAGCGTAGTATTATCTCAAGAAAATGATAGTATAATAAGGACAATTTACTAGAAATGCTAGTGCAAAGAGAAATACAAACAGGCAGATGCATTAAAAATGAAGCGAAAGAATCAAGAAACTTCAATCTGTGTTGATATGCGCTTCACATTGTATGTTACATTGCCAGATCTTGCTTTTTATCTAAACAGAAATAGAGTGCTTGCATGACAACATTTGAAATTATGACATAAAACAAAATAATGAACTAATAAAAATTGAATTGGTCATTTGTTTGCACGGCATTTTGGATGAGTATATCTTTGTGGGTCTCCAACGTTCCTCGATGCCGCTTAAGTGTCACAATAGTCCTAAATGCATTTAATATTGGGGTATTTACATACGTTTGACCCAATACTTTTGTATTTACATATTTAACGCCTAAACTTTACTTTTACACTAATACCACCAAAATCTTTCATACCACATTAAAAATGCCACCATTTTAACTGTTAAAAAGTGAAATGCACCATTCCATGCATGGCTATGGTGGAGTGTACGTAAAAATTAAAGTTTGGGTGTTAGATATGTAAATACGCAGGAATTGAGTACTATGCATGTAAATCCTTCTTTAATATTTCATTTCTTATTGGAAAAGATGAGGTCCGTCCGTTGAGTCTCAGTCTCATAGGAATCCACCGTGACAAAAGTAGGTAATTGATCCGGTGGAATGTTGGAGACTGAGGTGCCTTGCACGCCAAATATGCTTGTCGGCGTATTTTTGGGTGTGAAGTGCCCGTAAGAAGCTGTCGGTCGCCGGAATCGAAATCCCGTCACCCGCTTCGGAAGGATCCTTCAAGAAAAGGAAGGAAATCAAACTGACCTCATATTTTCATAGTTTAAATGAAAGAGCGCTACACCTCAAGTCATGCATTTATCCCGAAAGACAAACACAAAACTTGAGGGTGAGGCTCGATCAAATAAACTTAGAAATATATGACGTCCGTTTGATCTCGCGAAACCATTTTATTTCTCGACAAGTTCTCCTATTTAATACGAAGAATTAAATAGAGTTTATTTTAAGCTGGGTTCGGAAATGCTCCTATAAGGGCAAACCCCTATAGTTAATTACATCTTAAGTGACCGAAATCACTTAAGAAAACTCTCGATAAAAAAAAAAGGAAATATTATCTTCAAGGAGGTCAAAAGGATATGATTTTTCAACGTAATCAGACAAAGAGGTGTGAAAGGAGACTGACTCAAAATTGGAACATTTTATTGTAGAATCCAAAGGAGGAAGAACTAGGGGATGTCAAAGATCCGGAGGCGAACCTCGATGACTCCCTAGGCTATCCTATGATTTGGCTTCGATTTAGAGGAGATATTATTTAAGTGTTTCATCCTGCCAATTTTATTTAATTAGGGCTTACATTTGTGTGAAACAATCACACGAATAGCCTAGAAGATGTGAGGATTTAGGTCGTAACGAACGACAACCTCAGAATCCTAAAACGAGTTGGGGCTTATATTGTACAACAGAAGCATGCAAGGCCCAACAAGAGGTTAAGGATTTATGTCGCACTAAGCGAACAACCTCGAAATCCTATGGATTGTTGTTTAATCACTAAGGAATGGTTTAGCTGACGTAGACATGTTTTGCTGTTGAAGATGGTCGTGCTGCCCACCGTGTTAGCTCCAAGCTCCTTGCCGCGAAGAGGTCGAGTTTTCTAAGGTGGCAAGTCAAAATGTTCAATCAGGTGGCCCTATGGTCGAGTTCACCTAAACATCCTATGCAAGTACGTTTAAATGTTGTACAGTTTACAGCAGGATATATATCACAGGAAAAACAGTAAAGCATGCAGGAGTAGGTATGCAAAAAAGTAACAGCTAAACAGTATAGCATGCAATAGCAGGTACGCAAAAAGTAACACGCTGTAAATGTAAATAAATCTGCATACCTGGAAGATCCGTAGTCTTCTTATGTGTAGCCAGCATGAGTGTGTCACATAAAAGCCAAACAAGAGAAGGAAAAAGTCGTCGAAAAGCTAGAGAAAGCAAGGAGACTGACGTATAACAGAAAAAAAAACCCGAGAAAACAAACGAAAGTCGAAAATAAAATCATCAAAACCTCGAGAAATCCCGGAAAAAGGACCACGAGTGCTTCATCAAAAATCAAACGAAAGCTCGAAGAAAATCGCAAGCACTCGGGTTGGGGCTAGGCTCAGAACTGTGTAGTACTGCTCGAAGGGTCGTCGAAGGCTACTCGGTCACACGAGTGTATAGAGTCCGCCACTCAACTAGAAGGGTGTCCAACTAAACCTGACTCAGGAGAGTGTTCCTCAACCCAAAACTGATAATCAACAAGTGGACAACCAAATTTTATAATATAGTTTTTTGAAATTTATATTTTTAGCATGCACATGAGTTTCAGACATACAAAAGAGAGTTTTATCAATTTCCGATTGTAGTGGAAAGATATATATATATTTTTTGTCTCAAAATATAATATCATATTTTTATCAGATTTTGAAAATTATGATTGTCCACGGGTCAATCAATTCGTCGGGTGAAGGATCACTAACAATCCTAAGAAGGCACGGGTGCCTCGTCTGCTCAGTAGCGTGAATGATACGGTCATCCTACGGTTCACCGGGGCCCTGGAGCGAGTCCTGATGTCGTAGGATGGGATATCATTCTACTCTATCACTGGCGTGCCTTTTGTATCATCGCCGTCATTGCCCCAAAACAAAACAAAACAAAACCGACTCCGAGTGAAGCGGGGAACACGTGTAAATCAATAAGGAGGGGAAAGAAGAGGAGATTAACCTGCCTCCATACCCGGAAAGACTAAAACTGAAGGTTAATCTACTCGCCCCTAAAACATGTAACAACAGAACGCTGAAAGCAAGACCCGAGGTCCTTGAATCAGTCCTGAGGACGTCATTTCCTCACTCGGGCACAATTGGATCGGCCTCAAAATGAATATCCTTTGCATTCAGATAAGACTAAACCAAAAGTAGTGACCTTCGAGAATCGTTTAAAACTTCGCAAATCAAACGAGAAGGAAAAGTGACTCGGAGAAAACCGACTAAAGCCCCAGACTCGTACTAAAATTCAGCCTTCCGATCCTCAATTAATTCCTTATCATTTGGAACACAATTCTTCCCACACAGAACCACTCTCAGACTCTGGATCAAACTCACAGCAGCAGTAGGAGAATCACCAAGATACAAATGCATAAGAAAGTGAATGTACAGGCTCCCATACCATTTCAAGCTAACTCCAAACTCGCCAAGCAAAGCAAGCAAAGAACTCACCAAATATTCAGGCTCAAATAAGGACCTTACCAAACACCACCATTTCCACCATCAAGCCAAGCCACCAAGTGAAATGAGTTTAAGCTAAGTGTGTAAGTAATGTCACAATTCTCATATGCTTAAAGTTAAGCCAAGCACAAATCAATCCATCCATCAAATAAAAAGGAGAAGGCCTTAACTGGGGTTCGGCCAGTCATCACAGAGCCCAAACCCGAGCCCGAATGAGGCTACAAATCAAACTCAAAGCTCAGCCTTCAACACATCTCACTAAAATCCAACAACAAAGCCTTACACGAGCCACCATAATCCAACTCCAAGACCCAACTAAACACCCCCCATAGGAGTAGCTACCAGCTCACAGAAAAGCCAAACCCGAGCCACCATGACTAGGAGAAACAACCCATAGGTCAATCCAAAACAGCCCCAACACAAAACAAGGTCCAACCCATGCAAAGCCAGACCCGAGCCACCTTGGCTAAGAAAAGCAGCCCAGCATTCAATCCAAAACAGCCCCAACACAAAACAGGTCCAGGAGCTATCCAGAAAACAAAAAGCCGAGCCACAATAAAGTAGAAAACGAGCCCAACTATGAGCTACAACCATCGAAATATATATAAAAAAAGATTACCAGAACTGCCAACAGAATCAAAACCGAGCCAGCACAAAGACTGAAACCGAGCCGGAGCAAAGACAGAAACAAGCCCAGCACTGATTCTAGCATGAGCCCAACAATTCAGACCATAGGAAAGCTAAAACCGAGCCAAGCATGGGGCTGAAACAAACCCAGTACAAACCTAGAACTTAATCTCAATACAAATCTGAAATAAAGGGCTCCTCACAAAAAACGAAATCCAGCTAACATATAGCCCAAAGTCAAGCCAAATATAAAGCTAAAAAAACGAATTTCTGAAAGCATTAGAGTAAGGACAGCGGCTGTATATCCAAATTAGGCTCACAGGCATGAGCTAAAACAAACCAAGCGAGCCTCTAAGTGAGGTTAAGATGAGCCATAACAAGGCCACGATTATACTAAGCACAGAGTTAAAACATACTTCTCCATGTATTCAACATACCAATATATAAAACCGCAATAGAGAAGAGATAGGAGAAGTAGAGAATAAGCTTCACATGCATATACCAAGCTAAATAAAACTTCCCATTCTCCATATCAAGCCACCATATGCAAGAGACTTCCAAATCCTACCTAGCATGCTTGCAAAGAGGAATAAGATAATCTCAAAGCCGCACATTCAAGATTTTAAACTTGCTTTAAGTGTAAGAGAAGAAAGAAGGTAATATCATGCCATGCCTACACCATCCCAAGCAAGTAACCAAGGCTAAATCCTAGAACATGCTCATATTTATATTTTTAACATGCTTGAGCAATAAATCTTCTCAAATAAAGCCATAACAACGAACTAACATGCTGCTAGAAAGAGAAGAGGGAAGCCATCTATTAATTAAGCAAGCAAACAAGCTAATCCTTAGCATACAAGTGCCCAGCCGAGACATTAAACGAGGAAGGCTAAGCCAACAGCATGAGTTACGGCTTCCCTGGGCCAAACCGAGAAGAAGAGGGGGGGATGAGAAATACCAGACAGTGTAGAGCGCACAAGAAGAGCAGGAAATCAAACTCCAAGTCGGCAGCACCTCCTCCTCACAATGGTTTTCGGGCTCACCCTAGGCCATCCTGAAATGGGGTTTAAATAGGGGGAAATGGGAAGAGGAGTGCCGGCACCTACCCGTGGAGTCGAGGAAACTCGAGGGAGCTACGGGGGATGGGGAGACTGACGCAAGGAGCCTCGAATCTCCTGCGCACGCGCCGCATAGATAACACTCGCACAGATGGGACGCCGTCTACTCGCGCAGAGATCGGTATGGGGGTGACCGCGAAAGGCTCGAGAGATAAACAGTCGAAAAGGGAGAGCGATCGAGCGCGGGAGAGGAGTCGCAGAGAGCCCCCACAGGGCTCGAGCACGGGAGACGAGCGAACCCAGCGGGTCAAGTGAGGGAGAGCAGGATTTTAGGGCTTATATTTTAATTAAATAGATTTAAAAGTAATTTATTTGAAAATATGCCCCAAATCATAACTCTCGCACCCAACGTGCTATCGTCGCAAACTGAATGTCAATTTTAGGTAAAATCGACGTTCCGGACGCATCGACGCAGTCCGTTTCGTCATCCGAGGTAGTATGCGCAACCTTGTCGACGGTCGAGTCAAAATCGTATAGAAATTTGGTTTCGTCACAAATTTTGACTCGAGTTCGATCGATCAGAATGGTGTAGGTGTGTAAGACGTGCACGAGGCTGTCCTAATGTCCGACAGGTCCCATAGGACTCGATTTGAACTCCCGACGTCAATTTCGACCGGCTATGACTAGCGGTACGGAATCTCGTACGGGATTTCAAAGAGTAACGAGTGGCTTCCGGACACTCTAAAACGAGGTGGGTCCCATCACTAGGAATCTAGGATCGTCGGGGAAGCTCCTGAGGCTAGAATCCTAAATCTAGGAATACTAAACCTCGATAAAAAGTGAGGTCAACAATGCTTATCAGAGCAAAGATTCGCTGTGTTTAAATTGTTTGAATCAAAACTTATCATTATGAGCAAGAATGTTCTTTCGTAGTGGACATATGTAACTGAACTTCTTTTTGCATCTTTTACTCAGCTTTGCTCGTTTTTATAAATCTAGTAGAATGGAATCATTTCATCCAACGTTGAAAATTACATGGTAAACTTTTATTGTGAAATGGAGCATTCTTGCTCATAATGATAATATTGCGTGCTTATGCATGCAATTAACCCAAGGCTTGCACAATGGTAGCCAGCATGGGATAACTGGCAGATTCTTTCTTATTGAGAAATTCATAAATTTTTTTGAGCATTTTGAGCCTCCTATTATACTTACCGAATAATTTATTAGCCTGTCATCATCATCACTAATTCATGATGAATATAACCAAGGTTGAATCAAGTGCAACAATCTAAGTTCATAAAACATTTGAATATGCTTTTCAAAGTTTTTTAAACTTTTAATTTTTTTTGTCAATTGAGTGTGCTGATTTGTACAATCATTTATATATTTAGCCCTTTAGGACTTTTTTTTCCCTGCATGATCTGATCTTTTTGTCTTTTTTTGCTGTATTCCCTTTATGTCTAGGCCATATGTCATTAAAATTCTAAAACCTTGTTGAATGCAATCAAACTTCAAATATTGTTTGAGATTTTGTTTAAAGAATAATTTGGTCTCTTTTGTCTTGATTTGAGGAACTTTTGGATGAACTAAAGATAGATTATTAAGGTCTTGCTGGCATAGGCACGCACAACTAGTCATCACATACTTTATACTTGAATTTTAATGGAAAAAAAAATCCTTTTTGTAGTGGCGTGACTTAAATATTCTATGCTATTTGTGCGCAATTTAATAAAGTTAGATTTCCGAGGTTCTCTAATCCTCAATGAACTCCACCTTATGCAGTATCAAGAATTCCCATAAAAGTTGATGGTGTGAAGGGGTTTACATTTGAAGAAATGACATTGGCAACAAATAATTTTAGTAGCTCCTCTCAAGTTGGTCAAGGTGGGTATGGAAAGGTCTACAGAGGAATCTTAGCTGATGGAACAGTTGTCGCAATAAAACGGGCACTAGAAGGTTCTTTACAGGGATCAAGAGAATTCTTCACTGAGATAGAACTTTTATCGAGGTTGCATCATAGAAATCTAGTTTCTCTAGTTGGTTATTGTGACGAAGAAAACGAACAGGTATGTGCCTCCTCCATTTCTAGTATTTATTGTTGATCTTTGGTACATGCGATTTTCAAATTCTCAATTTGAACACCAATGTGGGTAGAATTGAGGTTTGGCCTCTATTATAATTCTATTTTAGCTTGAATCCCTGTTCTGATACAAATAAATTATTACGGTACATTGTTAAGCTTGGTAGAAAAATATAAGGAAAAAAATATGGAAAAAAGTTTTGTGTTAACAATGTACTCTAATAATTTCACAACAAGCACAATTATGCAAAGAATAACTTGACTTCCTTCGGACCTAAAATGAAATAGAGTTTGGCTTGTTTTATTATTATTACTATTATTATTTTTCAATTTTATTCATTTTCTTTTGTTATAGGAAGAATACTAAAAAATATATAGTCCAGTAAACTGAGACTTTGTTGTTAAGCTATGGTACAGGAATAACGAAAAAATCATCCAAAAAGTTGGAGTTAGTAATGATTAGCAATAATATTACTAGTAAACAAGAAAAATTATGCATGTCATTATTTGACTTTATATCCATCTCAATCTGAGGTTTTCTTCTCAATGGTATTTGATTTCTTGTACGAGTAAAAACTTTCATCTCGATAGCTGCTTTTAGTTTCAAGTGCCTTCTTTCAAAGCAAACTAAGCATTACAGGGAATACTTATAATTGTGACACTGCTCTAGAGTTCCTAGATGATGTGGGAAGATCGATGAGGAGATTAGAATAGTTGTAGGATGAAGAGATGGGTGGTGGGGATGGACCAAGAGGGCGGCTGAACTTTTGGCACAACCAATTGCCGGACGGAATTGCTGGACGGCGGTCTGAAAGCAGAAATACCAGGCGGGCAACAAGAGTTGATGATGCAGGAGGGCTTCGAACGGTTGGGATAGTTTATCACGTAGATCCAATCAGGTTACGATAACAGCCCCTGAGAGAGTTCTAATGGTATATTACTATGGCAAGGGAAAACTAAAGAAACCAATATCTTATGCATAAACCAAATAAAGAAGTGTTCGAATTAGGTTTAACAACATATCTATATGTAAGAGACCAAATATCCTATTACTAATAGCCTAGATAAATATACAAATAGGCCTTATAAGGGAACGACCAGCTGATGGGAATAAGAATTTCTTGAACTGGCCTGAAAGCAACCTGTTGGATTCTGTCTTGGCAGGATTCCTGCTTTATCGTGTAAAGAGGCAGACGTCTGTTGCTTTCTTCGTTAGAAACATTTGCATTCACTATGATAGGTCAGCAATATTGTAGTTACTAAAGATGTTATATAGTCACCAGGCAAGTCAATCTTGTGGACGTTATTATTGATTTTCTTAGCCACTTTTAATGGTACGTTAGTTCTAGGTTTGATATTCTCAATAGAATTTCTAGGTAACCCCTCATTTTTCAATCTAATCCATGCCAAATCTTCTTTCTTAAAAGTCTCTTTTGTTTATGTTACTTGAGGTTTTGCTTGATAATACCTTGTCTCACCTATTCATATAGGGTTTGAATCTGTCCGACTCTTGCCTATGCATAAGTACTAAGCATAGTAGCTGGAAGTAATTATATTAACTCCAAAGGTGTGTGGGAGTTTTATTAATTTACAATCTCAAAAAATTTTTGACTTGTGAATTAGCTAATGGATCAGTTGCAGACAAACTAAGACCGAGGAAGCACCAAATTTGACTGTCTAATCTTCTTTTTCACAAAATAGCTGAGGAGATTTCCCAAACTATGATTTATTACCTTTGTCTGTTTGTCTTTCTCTGGGTGTGCTATTGAACCGAACTAAATTTTTGTATCTAGCTTGCTCTATAAAGCATTTCAAATGCAACTTGAAAATTTGATGTTTCTGTCTAAAGTGATGCTACAGGGCACTTCGTGATGATGGGTTATCTCCCTGAAATATAAATCTACAATATATGAAGTATCCATTGTGTCGGTTTTGAGAATTGATCGGAATACTTTATTGATATGAAATGTGGTTATAAATACGACTTATATGAATCTTAAAATAGGAATGTTATAACACCTATATCTCCAAAATTTAATTAAATCAGTTCCTAATAACAACCCGGAGATAAAAGGAAAAACAAAATAGGAAAACCGCAACACGTATATCTTCAAGTTTACAATTAATCAATTCCTAATAACTGTCCCGAGATAAAGGGAATATACATAAAATAGGAATGACATAAAATAGAAAATAACAGAAAAAGATAGGAATTTTATAACATCTATATCTCTAAAATTTAATTAAATCAGTTCCTAATAACAACCCGGAGATAAAAGGAAAAACAAAATAGGAAAACCATAACACGTATATCTTCAAGTTTACAATTAATCAATTCCTAATAACTGTCCCGAGATAAAAGGAATATACATAAAATAGGAATGACATAAAATAGAAAATAACAAAAAAAGATAATAAAATAACTCTTAATAAATTCTAACACTCCTCAAGTTTAAACATAGATGTCACTCTTGTCCAATTTGGATTTGAAATCATCAAACAATGGGTGATGAAGATACTTTATGAGGTAGGAATTGAGATTTTCGTGCCACGGAACATTTAGGGATACTTCTAGTTGACTGTTGTTGTCTTTGGTTGCAGTTTTTGTAATTAGGCTGAAGGTTGCTATAGATAATGACACAGGGAAGTTTGCAGAAAAATCGACAACCTGCAAGGAAAGATGGAGGGATGAGCTACAACAGAAAAAGCTCCGGAGAAGGGTCTGCTGCAAAAAAAGGGTCTGTTGCAGAAAAAAGCTCTGGAGGAGGGTCAGCCTTAGGAAAAAAGTTACAGCGGCAAGAAGAACAAAGGAAAGCATCATCAATGTTATTTTATTGAGAGAAAAAAAAACAAAAATTAAAAATAAATCATCCTCATCGAATGACGATATTTGAAGAATATGAGAGGTCGACGGAGAACTGAATAGAACCAAGCAGCTTATTTCATTTGACTCTCAATAGAGTCCGACGAGTCAGGAATGGTTCGAGTAGGGGCCGACTGTATTGTTGTGGATTTCAAGACTTTTGTGAGACTTTTAGTAGTGGAAGCTTTGGTTGAAGATTTATTTGTCGGTTTCTCGAGGAGTTTGTGGTGTGCAAGTCCTCCGATTTGCCTAGGGATTGAGTTAGATGCTGAACCTCAGGTAGAATCAATAACAATGTTGAATGAAAACTTGACAGTGGAGCAATCAACCATGGCTCCAACGAAGGCAAAGGAGAGGATGTCGAGGCATGGAAGTAGTCCGTCCCTGCGTCTGGCAAGGAGGGACACGAGTTCCACAACTAAGTTGAATACCCTTCGACATAATAATAACCCTCTTTGCATGAATGGCACAAATTTGTGTCTTCAAAGAGACTGATAGGGTAAGCCTCTGCAGCCTCTTGAAGTGCCACAACTACGAAACTCTGGAATCGGAGATTGATGTTGAAATCTTGCACAATTTCGCGGACTAGACGCTAGAAGGAAAGCTTACGAATGTGGAGCTCTATGCTTTTTTGAGACGCCCTGATCTCCCTCAACACAATTGTTCTGGGATAGAATTGATGGGGTTTCTTCATGTCGTCGGTCGCAGGAGCAGATTTCTTGGCTGCCTTGATTGTCAATTGCTTCCTTGGGCCATTGCCGTCTGTAGACTTGCAAGCGTTTTGCTTTGTCCTTGCGATCAATGTGGTTTGGGCTTATGCTTGAGAGGCCTTGGGGAAGAGGTTCTCATGGGAGACATAAACTACTTGATGCTTGTGAATTGTAGAGAAGGAATTCTCATACGAGAATGGCGGAGGAAGAAATTCTTATGGGAGACAGGGCCTGTAGGAGGAAGATCTCTTGCGGAAGAAAGAAATCCTGGCAGCAACTAACAACATAGAAAGACTGCAATGTAGAGACGTTGCAGTCAAAGACTGTAGTGAGATCTCCCACCTAAGGAGAGTAAGCAGGGAGAGGAGTTCCGACAGCTAGGGCCTATAGGGAGAATCTTGAAGGGAATTTTTCCTACTAGAGGGATCTGTCACTTAGGGCGCGTTTGGGAGTCTTTTCCTTCGACTTCTCGTTTTCTGAACAACGAACGACGGGTTTGAAAGCCTCTTTTTCACGTGCATTTAACAGTTGACGGGCTGCTGATTGGCGAAAGCCGAAACGGAGGGGGTCCTCTGCATTCCGCAGCGGAAGCTCCTTGCGAGTGGTAATTAACGCCACCGCCCCTCTTCAATTAGCTGAATGCCTGATCATATCCAAGCAAATGCCCCTCGTCCCTCCCCTCGTTTGTCATCTTTGTCTGTAGTGTTGAAATCTGATTGGCTCGCCTTTCTCTGTTGTTGATGTCCTCGACTAGCTGTCTACCTCCGTTGAAGGTTTTTCTTCTATGGCTTTTTTGCGTTTTTGATTTCTCTCTGCTTCATTGCCTCGTTCGGCTTCACAGAAGGTTGATTTGCACTGTGTTCGGTATGTGCACCATTCTTCTATTTCTTTGAGATTTTTTGTTGGACATTTTTATTATGCATATTTTGATGTTAGTAATTATCGATTTGTTTGCTCTTACATCTTCAGTCCAGGGGAACATTTTGGGGAGAGAAAGTTAAGCTTCAGTTTCATTTTTTTTATTTGAAAGATTTTTTAACATTAGAAATGCATCTGTTTTGATGGAAACTTGAAGGTTACATGGCAAATAAGTTAGCAGTATATATTTCCCTCATGATCATTCAGGAGAAGTTATAGAAGGATAGATATATGCGTGTTGTTTTTCTGTTTCACTGAAAATTTTTCTTGGACTTGTTTTTTGTCTGTTTTCATGTTTGTAATTGTCGATTTGCTTGTTATTGCCTCTTCGGTCTAGAGGCATATTCAGGGGGGAGACATTTGAGCACTGGTTTCATTTTTTTATCTGAAAGGTTTATACCATTGAAAATGCATATGTTTTGATGCAAACTTGAAAGCTTACATGATTAATAAATTAGCAACATTTATTTTCTCTCCTGATCATTCAGGAGAAGTTTTGGAATGATGTATATATGAGTACTTTTTCTCTGTATCTCAGAAAATTTTTCTTGAATTTGTTTTTTACATGTCTGTTCTCATGTTAGTAATTATCGATTTATTTGCTCTTGCCTTTTCTTCGATCTAGAAGAACTTTCAGAGGGGAGAAATTTGAGCATTGGTTTCATTTTTTTTATCTGAAAGATTTAACAGTTGGAAATGCATATTTTTTAGGCAAAGTCGAAGGTTACATGACAGATAAATTAGCAGCATCAATTTTATTCTCGGCTTGCTAGCATGTGAGTGGTTTAGTTTAATAAATTATTAAATTTTTAAGCTGATATAAAATAAGAAATTTATATACGCAGCGACTAATTCTTATGCATTTAAATATTTACGGCCATTTGAAAGTGTGATTAGTGCTATTTTTTATGGGATTGAATATTTATAAAAATAGAAGTTTTGATGTGAGATAAGTAAATGAATAAATTGGTTGTTATGTCTAAAAATTTCTCAATAAAATACACTCAGAATATATTAACTTTGAAAATTTTATCTTTAAAATAGTAAAAATATTTTAAAATAAATATTATATACTTTATATTAAATATGTTTTTATTATTTCCTTCTAATTTATAATTTTATTATAATCTTATCTTAAATTAATATTAATTTTTCTCTTTAATAATAAATAAGCCGGCTCAACCCGGTCGAACTTGTACACTTAAGCTGGAATTCGATAAAATTAATGAAGCTCAAGCTCAAGGCAATGGTGACTCGAGCTTAACTCGACTTGTTTACACCCCTAAATGTAAGATAAGAATATTTAACTAATCATTAATTATATATTTAAAATTAATTGAAATATTAAATTTATTATCATTAAATTTGAATTAGAATATCGGGTAAATTTTAATTCGTAATTTAATTAATACATATTTTTAAAAATAATAATTAAAAATCAAATATCAAATCCCGGCTTTATATAGCTTTTTAGTGATCTTAAGCTATGGAGGAATATTTTTTTGCGGCCAACTCAAAATTTAAGATAAATTTTAAAATTATAAGATGAATAATGATATACGGAATATATATGACAAATGACATTCCTCTAATAATAATACTTGTATGATATGTGATATTATATATTTAATTTATATGGCAAAAATCATTTAAAACTGATGTTTAGACAACATTGATCTGATATTGTTGATTCAGTGACGATGGTTGATGCGTGCCAGAAAATTCGTGACGGTAAAGTAGTGGATTATTTTCTTAGTGTTATACGAAAATTCAGCACACACACAGATGAAAAATAAGCGGTGACGACTCCAGAAGTTTTTACTTGGAAAACCCGTAAAGGAAAAAACAGGGGGTCTGGCCCAGTTGCGATAATCTACTATTGATTAATGATTACATAAATCCCTTGTCCCACAGAAGAAAAAAGATAGCTATATTTTTCAGATTACAGCGTTAACTGACGGTGTTTGGTTGGTGGTGATGATTGGAGGAGTTCCACGGTGACGGAGGTCGACGGTGACGGAGATCGATGGAGGTCGGCGGTCGACGATGACGGAGGTCGACAATGAAGGAGGTCGACAGTGACGGAGATCGACGGTGACGGAGGTCGATGAAGGTCGGCGGTGATCGATGGAGCTTGGTGGTAGTCGACGGCGGTCGGCAGTGGTGCTAAGCAGCAGCTTCTCAATGCTTCAGACTCTTTATCTAGGCTTCTCTCTCTTTCATGTGAGGGTTTGGGGTCTATTTATAGTGTTTTGGGTGCAATTAATGCAGCCAGTTTGATCGGACAGTCCAGAGGGCTCCCCCTGATCAGATGGTGTTTAAGATGTATTTGATGGCCATAACAATGTCAGAATTGAGTGATCTTAGGCTCGTTGAATTCGTCTTGTCGAGACGCTCGATTCAAGTATATGCTTGCTAGTGTCGACATCTGTTTGACCTTCCAAATTCGTCCAGAAATCTTCCCAATGCGATTTAATGACTTGATCTGAACTTGATTTGACTCAGATTGGTCAAATTTTTATATCGTTAGGTCTGCCTCATCGAGCCGGTCAGTTTGACTATAAGTTTGTTGAAATCAGAGCTCTGGATGAATTTTTATTAATATTTGAATGTTTCTTGCTCAAAATATCATCTCAGGATCCGTGTTGTACCTCGAGATTCGTGTCGAATAATGAAAGGTTGTTGGCGGCGTATCAATGATCATGCAATTGTATGTCAAAGACAAAGGTTAGTAATTGGATTCTCCAAACTAGGGTCTGTTTGGGCCAGTTTATTTGGTGCGGTGGCGTTTTGAAAATGCACCCAACCTGTTTGGGTAAAATGCTTTTTGGCAGCTTATGCGTTTTCAAAACGCAGAAAATAGCTTTTTCACACCGCACTTATCTAGGTGTGGTGGCAGCTTTCTAGCTGCAGTCTAGCTTTTCAAAAAAAAATAAAATTTTGTAATAGCCGGTTGAAGATTTATTTGTCGGTTTCTCGAGGAGTTTGTGGTGTGCAAGTCCTCCGATTTGCCTAGGGATTAAGTTAGATGATGATCCTCTGGTAGAATCAATAACAATGTTGAATGAAAACTTGACAGTGGAGCAATCAACCATGGCTCCAACGAAGGCAAAGGAGAAGATGCGAGGCATGGAAGTAGTCCGTACCTGCGTCTGGCAAGGAGGGACACGAGTTCAACAACTAAGTTGAATATCCTTCGACATAATAATAACCCTCTTTGCATGAATGGCACAGATTTGTGTCTTCAAAGAGACGATAGGGTAAGCCTCTGCAGCCTCTTGAAGTGCCACAACTACGAAACTCTGGAATCGGAGATTGATGTTGAAATCTTACACAATTTCGCGGACTAGACGCTAGAAGGAAAGCTTACGAATGTGGAGCTCTGTGCTCTTTTGAGACGCCCTGATCTCCCTCAACACAATTGTTCTGGGATAGAATTGATGGGGTTTCTTCATGTCTTCGGTCGCAGGAGCCGATTTCTTGGCTGCCTTGATTGTCAATTGCTTCCTTGGGCCATTGCCGTCTGTAGACTTGCAAGCGTTTTGCTTTGTCCTTGCCATCAATGTGGTTTGGGCTTATGCTTGAGAGGCCTTGGGGAAAAGGTTCTCATGGGAGACAAATAAACTACTTGATGCTTGTGAATTGTAGAGAAGGAATTCTCACGCGAGAATGGCGGAGGAAGAAATTCTTATGGGTGACAGGGCCTGTAGGAGGAAGATCTCTTGCGGAAGAAAGAAATCCTGGCAGCAACTAACAACATAGAAAGACTGCAATGTAGAGACGTTGCAGTCAAAGACTGTAGTGAGATCTCCGACCTAAGGAGAGTAAGCAGGGAGAGGAGTTCCGACATCTAGGGCCTATAGGGAGAATCTTGAAGGGAATTTTTCCTACTAGAGGGATCTGTCACTTAGGGCGCGTTTGGGAGTCTTTTCCTTCGACTTCTCGTTTTTCGGAACAACGAACGATGGGTTTGAAAGCCTCTTTTTCACGTGCATTTAACAGTTGACGGGCTGCTGATTGGCGAAAGCCGAAACGGAGGGGGTCCTCTGCATTCCGCAGCGGAAGCTCCTTGCGAGTGGTAATTAACGCCACCGCCCCTCTTCAATTAGCCGGAATGCCCGATCATATCCAAGCAAATGCCCCTCGTCCCTCCCCTCGTTTGCCATCTTTGTCCGTAGTGTTGAAATCCGATTGGCTCGCCTTTCTCTCGTTGTCGGTGTCGTCGACTAGCCGTCTCACCTCCGTTGAAGGTTTTTCTTCTATGGCTTTTTTTGCGTTTTCGATTTCTCTCGCTTCATTGCCTCGTTCGTCTTCACAGAAGGTTGATTTGCACTGTGTTCGGTATGTGCACCATTCTTCTATTTCTTTGAGATTTTTTGTTGGACATTTTTATTATGCATATTTTGATGTTAGTAATTATCGATTTGCTTGCTCTTACATCTTCACATTTTGGGGAGAGAAAGTTAAGCTTCAGTTTCATTTTTTTTATTTGAAAGATTTTTTAACATTAGAAATGCATCTGTTTTGATGGAAACTTGAAGGTTACATGGCACATAAGTTAGCAACATATATTTCCCTTATGATCATTCAGGAGAAGTTATAGAAGGATAGATATATGCGTGTTGTTTTTCTGTTTCACTGAAAATTTTTCTTGGACTTGTTTTTTGTCTGTTCTCATGTTTGTAATTGTCGATTTGCTTGTTATTGCCTCTTCTTCGGTCTAGAGGCATATTCAGGGGGGAGACATTTGAGCACTGGTTTCATTTTTTTATCTGAAAGGTTTATACCATTGAAAATGCATATGTTTTGAGGCAAACTGAAAGCTCATACGATTAATAAATTAGCAACATTTATTTTCTCTCCCGATCATTCAGGAGAAGTTTTGGAATGATGTATATATGAGTACTTTTTCTCTGCATCTCAGAAAATTTTTCTTGAATTTGTTTTTTACATGTCTGTTCTCATGTTAGTAATTATCGATTTATTTGCTCTTGCCTTTTCTTCAGTCTAGAAGAACTTTCAGAGGGGAGAAATTTGAGCATTGGTTTCATTTTTTTTACTGAAAGATTTATACGGTTGGTAATGCATATTTTTTAGGCAAACTTGAAGGTTACATGACAGATAAATTAGCTGCATCATTTTTCACACCCGATCATTTAGTAGTAGTTGTGGAAGGATAGACATATGAGTATTGTTTCTCTGTATCTCTGAGAACTTTTCTTAGACTTATTTTTTAAATGTTTGTTATAATGTTAGTAATTGCCAATTTACTTATTGTTTCCTCTTCTTCAGTCTACATGAACATTTCGAGGGGAAAATTTTGAGCATTGAAAATGCATATGCTTTAAACAAACCTAAAGGTTTTATGCCAAATAAGTTAGTAATCGGGGAAAGTTATACGGTAGTTATTTAGTGTGATGATGGAAGATGACCTTCGAAGGGCTCAATTGATCACCATTTGTCAATTTTAAAATTGATAAGTTTTGTCAAAGGTACTACCTATTGCTAGATAGCGCATACAAGTGTTAGTATGAATGGAAAAATTGGTGATTATGGATGGATTCTTCTTTGATTAAGAGATCTCACTGAGCTCTAATGATTCGTTCGAGGACCCGATTTTGCTAATGTAATTGAAGCTGAGAAAAATGGTTGTTGGTAATTTATCTGACATATAACCTTCAAATTTGCATCATAACAAAAATGTCAAAGATACTACCTATCAATTGAAGGTTATATGTCAGATAAGTTACCAACAATCATTGATCTCCTAAACCTCCTCAATTCTTAAATCCCCGTCCCCCCCCCAATATGTTCGCCTAGACTAGAGAAGAGGCAACAGAACGTAAATTGACAATTACTAGCATGAGAACATGTATATAAAAAACAAGTAAAAAAAATCTTAGAGAAACAGAAAAACAGTACTCATATATCCATAACTTTTCCTGAATGATCTTGGGGGAAAATAGATACTGCAAACTTATCTACCATAATTTTCCAATAAACAAGACTCCTGCAGATTGTGAATTTTTCACTGGGTTGATGACACTGATGAGTTCCCTCCAGACTGTGATCAGGTGAGGAGAGATGCTGACATGGAGAGGAGATTGTCTCGCACTCGATCATCGAACTCAAGACAAATATCA